>PVJA010004311.1:0-77892 GCA_004027025.1 Myocastor coypus
GGAACGGAACGGAACGGAACGGAACGGAAGGGAACGGAAGGGAAAGGAAGGGAACGGAAGGGAACGGAAGGGAACGGAAGGGAAGGGACCGGACGGGACGGGACGGGAAAGGACAGGACGGGACGGGACAGGACAGGACAGGCCAGGAAAGGAGTCTTTAGGCTAACTTTGCCGGCACACATGGTGCTCTCTGAATACTTCTGCGATGCTGGACCTTGAACACATGGCGTGGCTTTCACCATCCCTAGATAACTGGGTCACATACAATACTTTTCCAAATTTTGTGCTTATTTTGTGCTACAACCTACACTCATTTCAGCACACAGACTAAGTCCTGCTCCGGATGAAGTTTTTGCTTTGCTGTTACTGTTTACTGAGCAAGTTTTCAATGCTGCAAGCCTAGGTGATACATCTTCACATATGTCCTTCCTCTTATGTCTCACAATCCTGAGGCTGTTTTCTTTCTCAATATATTTATCCAGGAATGCAATGACTGTGCACTCCCTATGTATTTAATTCTGCAGGTGACTGGCAAAGACAATCTCTTCTCGTGCTGCTTCTAGCTTAGGTTCTCCATGCTCTAAAGAAAAAAAAAAACAAAAACTGATCATACATTTGTGTCCTTGATAGTAAGTATGTTTCACTTGTGTACATAATACAATTTTTTTTCCATTCCATTTCTAAAGTTACAAAGAGACACAGGCCCCTGATGAGCTTAAACTGTATATAATTTTTACCTGGAAAAGTAAGTACCTTTCAAACACATTCGCGCTACTTCCTACCTTATGGACTAATACATTGGTATATGATAGATGTCCTGCTCCATAAATGCCAGTTCCTGGGGGTGTAGCTCAGTGGTAGGGCATCTGACTGCATAAATGCCAGTTGTTATTACCACTGGATCAGTATTACTACTAAATTTTATAAATTGTACTGAGAACTAAAACTCATTGGGTAAGAAAAATAGACTTTTTTTTTTATTATTTTAGGGAAGGGTCTGCAGGGTGTTCAGGTTCTCACTACTAGATCAGACTCATACTGATCTGCCTGTTTACACCCTCCCAAGATGGCAGGCCAGGGGTTCAAACCCCTGGCCCTTGTGCCTGCATCTGCATGCAAGCACTTAATCCACTGAGCTATTTGGCCAGCCCTAGAAAAAAGAGATATCTAAACTCCAAATAAAAGCAAGTTTTAGAACCAAGCTCACATAACTGTTCTGAACCAAGGTATCAGTGCTAAAACATAGCTTCTCTGGCACTGATTTTCTATCATCTTGTATGTGTCTAAAACTTGGAATGAGAACACATACCTGTGCATCCCTTCAACAATAGGTTGAACTTAGGGCCTCCAGCTTGCTAGATGGGAATGTCTTTGTTACTCAAAACCTGCTTGACTCACACTTGAGTGGGCCGAGATAAGATGACCTGGAATGGGAAATGGTCACCAGAGGTTTAGGGCCCAGACCTTGTCCCTCCTTGGGGGAAGGAGAGGAGGCAAAAGACTGGGTTCAGCCACATGGCCAATGATTAGATCCATCATGCCTATATAATAAAGGCCTAACAAGAGCTCCAGACACTGAAGCTCAGTGGGCCTTCCTAGCTGAACACGGGAAGTGCTAGGACTGCGAGGCAATGATCCCACACGAACTTTTCCCTTGGGATCCTGCCAGTCCTCACCCTATGCTCCTCTCCATGAGCCAGTCCAGGGCTGTATTTTACAAATCCACACTGCAGTGACAAGCATGGTGCTTTCCTGAATTCTACAAGGCTCTATAGCTCTTTGGGGAGCAGGAGTGGAAAGAAGCCCCTGCAATATTAAATAGCTGGTTGGTCTGAGGTGTGGACAATCTTGCTGGGAGCCAGGACCTTTACCTTGTACGGTTTATATTATCTCTAATCAGTACCAAAATAAACTGTAATACACTAATGGGATGTGGTATTAGAATATTGCAAAGCAACTTTGCACTTTTCTTGAGATTAAATGATCCCTCAAGTTTTGCTACAAAGTTAAGTTTATACCATGTGCCAGAATCTATATTCTTGTCTTCTGGCTACAACCCAGCCTTCCTGAGACTGAATACTTGCAAACCCCTCCTCCTCTGCCCGCTGCTGAGGCCATGCCAACAGAAGGCATTCAAGGGAGACAGGAGGAGGCAAGGGGGAGCTGTTCCTTCCTGTCAGATTGCTGTCCCAATATTTAAATCCTCAGTAACCCTGCTTCATCCCTGCAGTGGAAGCTGGTTTAAGTTCCTAGCTTTTTGCAAGACTCTCAGAACCAGCCTTGTCCTGCTGCTCAACAGGGCCTGCAGCCCCATTCTCCAATAGCAGTCACAACTGCAGAGGCCCCTTGTCCGAGCTTGCAGGTTCTGCTAACCCCAAACCTTTCAGTTTGCAACTTCTGCCATCTGAGTCTCTTCAGTCCCTCAAATTCTTCTTACAGCATTCCCTAGGCTGGACACCCCAGTTTTAAAAGCTTAGTATAACTGTTGTCATTCTAACTGGAATATGACTGATAGACTGAATGGATTAATCCTCAAATATACAATGTGTTTTCCAAGACTGTAGCTTATTAGCAGGTATGATTTTGAAGGCTAGAGAATAATGCTATTTAATATTCATTATTGTTTCATATGTGAAACATATTTCTAATGGTTACTTCAAGAAGTTTCTTTTGCTAGCCATAGGTGGTGGTGCATCCCTGCAATCCCAGCTACCTGGGAGGGTGAGGCAAGAGGATGCAAAGCTCAAGGGCAGCCCAGGCAAACGTGTCAAATAAGAGCTATGGATGTAGCTCAGTGATGCAATACTGTGTAGCATATGTGAGGCTCTGACTTTAATCCTCAATCTAAAAAAAAAAAAAAAAAAAAAGGTTTTTTGACAGACATGTGCACCTTAGAAAAACAATGCTTTACTGTGACAGACTTAACGCAGTAGTAACAATGGGAAGGAGACAACATGGGATTGAAAGGAAGGCTCTCACCTCCATGAAGCATGGAATTCTACCTGCTGGCATTGGAAAAAGGCCTTCATCCTCACACCACCATCCTGAGCTTCTAGCATGACCAGGTACGGTAAGGTACTTGCCCCAACTGCCAGCAGCAGAATGCATACCAAAAGTCCAGGTTCTAGGTACAGTTCCTCACCCAGCTAATGGAGCTATTGTGCCACACTGGGTAGCAGACGTGCCACATGAGCTAGCCCAGGGCCATGCAGAGGTCAAAACATGGGTCGTACTCTGCCCAAGCAAAACAGACTAACAGGGGCCTGGCCCAACTTACTATTCACCATCTATGCTTATTTTTATGCATGTGTTCTCAAAAAGTGTTTATGTATGTTACTAATCTGCATAAATGATGCAGTACAATAAATATCATTTTGTCTAATATTTTCCTTTCAAAATCTACCTACATAGGTAAATCTAAGAGCTATCATTAGTGCTGGCTGAACAGTATCCCCCAATGTACACATAATCATATTTTCTTAAATATCTTTCTGGGTTAAGCCACTTTGGTTTCTTCCAATATTTATTTTGTCAGACAATAAAGAAACAAGCATCCTTACCTCTGTTTCCTGTAGGTATTGCAAGAGGTTTTGTTTTGTTTTAATAAACTCAGGAAACAAACTAACAGGTCATATCTTCAATTCTACCAAGGGATGATTCAGATAGCGCTTGGTATGATAGTCTGGTTTACAGTCCTATCAATAGTGTGGGACTATCCCAGCTTTCCCATATCCATGGCTGTACTTGTATTATCATTCCTTTTTTTTTTTTTTTTTTTGCACTTTATTTGTTTGTTTGTTTTTATGGCCAGCTCAGCCTGCCCTGGGGGTGGGACTGGCACAGCATGTGGTACCAGGGATCAAACTGTGGTTCCTACAGTTGCCTATGCTTTCCTAAGCAGGCACTTTAGACCGCTGAACCATCTCACTGGCCCCTTTTACTTTTGTATTTTAGGGAAGGGTCTACAGGGTGTTCAGGGTCTCACTATTAGATCAGACTAGTAGTAATTGGCCTGTTTACAGCCTCCCAAGAGCTGGGATTACAGGCACATGCCATTACGCCCACTCTCAATTGCCTTGTCTCAGTACGCCCCAGGGCTGAGGTCAGCACAGCAGGCCTGGGGATTGGATCGAATCCCCAGCCCTTGAAGCTGCTTTATAGGCACTTTAACCCACTGGCCAGCCCCATTCCCAAATTTTAATTTAGATTTCCCTGAATACTGGTACAGCCAACATCTCACC
Organism: Myocastor coypus; assembly: GCA_004027025.1. Lineage (NCBI taxonomy): Eukaryota > Metazoa > Chordata > Mammalia > Rodentia > Myocastoridae > Myocastor > Myocastor coypus. The sequence continues at coordinate 4,242 of PVJA010004311.1, forward strand.
TATGTGAATTTTCCTTTTAATGACGTGTATTTCTAGCCTGTTTACTTAGTGTGTTTTTTGGGTTTTGATCTTTTTCATAAGAATTTAAGAAATTTAAGTATGTAAAAAAACTGTTGATTTTGATGTCAGCACTCTTTTCTCCCAGCTTGCCACCAATTTAGTTTTTTGTTTCTCTTTCGTCTTGGATTCAAGTCTTCTAATTTGATGTGTTAAAACAAGCATTTTTCTTGGTGGTGCTTTATAGGGTCTCATCTAAGACATCACTCTCCACTCCAAAGACATGAAAATACTCCATTCATTTACATGGTACCTGAGTTCCCAAACTTAATTCTTTTCATGATTCTGGTTGCAAATCAAATTAAACAAGAATTGAATCAAATTTCCCAGTAAGGTCAACATATACATTTGCCTATTTTGTATATTTCACATTAGTAGAATAATTATGGTCTTTTGTGTCTGGTTTCTTTGTTTGTTTATTTATTTATTTATTTTTATGGCCGGCTCAGCCTGCCCTGAGGGCAGGGCTGGCGTAGCATGTGGTGCCAGGGATCGAACCGTGGTCCCTGCAGCCGCCCAAGCTTTCCTAAGCAGGCGCCTTAGACCACTGAGCCATCCTGCCGGGCCCCTAGTTTCTTTCTGATAGCATAATTTTTTTTTTTTTTTTACATTCACCCATGTGTCAGAGTTTTAATTCTTTTAATGTCTAAATGATATTCTACTCTATGAATATACCACAGATTAGAATGAGTAAATAAATTTGTTCATTCATTCATCAGTTTACAGACATGTGGGTTGTTTCCATTTTTGCCATTATTATTTATTTATTTATTGGTATAGGGTCTCACTATGCAGGCCAGACTCATAGTGATCCTCCCATCTCAGCCTTCCCAGCACTGGCATTACATACAGGCGTGTACCACCACACCCGGGGCTTGAGGCCCACATGGCATGTGATACTGGCAGGTCCTTGCACTTGCCAGGCAGGTACTTAGACCTCTGAGCTATCTTCCCAGCCCCATTTTTTTACCATTACGAATAAGGCTGCTGTGTGAAAGCCTTTCTGTGAACATGCATTTTAAACTCTCCTGAAATAGAATTGCTCCATCATAACTAACCCTGTATTTAACTTTTTGAGAAACTGCCAAATTATTTCCCAAAACAGCTGCAACATTTTATATCCTTATCAACAACAGATGATAGGTCTGATTTCTCCATATCCTTGCTAACATTTGCAATTTTCCTGTTTTAAAAGAAATTACAGCCATCCTCATAGGGGGTCAGGGTGTATCATTATGATTTATTTTCTTTGTGATGTTAGTGTCAAATCCAGGTCGTCACACATGCTAAGCATTTCACAACTGGGCCTTACCCTCAGCCCTTTGTGATTCTGATTTGCATTTTTTTAATGGCCACTGATACTGAGTGTATTTTCATGCATCTCTCAGCAGCATCTCTCAGCATCTCCTCCGGGAAAAAATGTCGACTACCCACTTTAAATCAGGTTACCTCTATTTTTATCATTACAACTTATCAGCTTTTTAATCTCTACTATCTCTACTAATATTATTTCTCTTCTTTCTCTGATTTTCTTTTTGATCAATACCCTCAGAACATACTCTGATGGTTAAGTCTATGTGTTAATTTGGCTTCGATTCATCTGCTTAGATCTGGGGTCAAATACTGTCATAGTGGTTCCTCTCCAAAGGCGTTTTCAGAGGAGGTAAACATTTACGCTGGTGGATTTTGAATCAAACAGATCGGACCCAATCAGTCAAAGCCCTGAAAAGAACAAAAAAGCATGATTTTCTCCAGCAAGGCAGCAGCAGATGCCTTTAGATTTGAGCTTTGTCATTGTTCACCCCTAGGTTTTCATCTTGCTGGCCTGCATATTTTGGACTTGCCAGGCATGTGAACCAAACCTTGAATCTATTGCTGAATAGATTTATTTCTTTGCTGAACCCTAGTACACTTACTCTTATGTTTTTAATGAATGACTTTGGAATTTCTTAATTATCTTTACTGAATATTTGGTTTCTATTTCATTAATTTGTCTATAGCCCTACTGTTTCATTATGTTTCCCACTAGATTCTTTATATTCTGAAGAATCTTCAGCCTTTGCTCTTTATTTGTATCCCTGGTAAAGCCCAATAGTTCAGCCATCTGTCTGGAGAGGAGTCTAACTGGGTATTCCACAAGAAACTCAACCACAGCTGTCCTGTTCCAGGTTCCTTTGCTTCCTTACTGCCCTTCCTCCTATTCTTTCTGTTTTGTAAACAATCCTACCACCCTCCCAGTCTCCTAATCACAAAACCTTAATCCTTTGCCTACCTGGTAACTTTACTCAGTTATCACTTCCTGTTTTTCCTACCTCAGATACCTCAGTCTGTCCTTTGACCTCCATATCCTGTTCCCTCCCTTCCCCCCACACACCGCTTTTCAAATTTTATTTCTTGTGTATGTCGTATTGATCATGGGACTCAGCACCTTGGACATGCTAGTGTTCTACCACTGAGCTATATTCCAGGTCCATGTGCCATCTTTCTAAATCAGAAATCTGACCCCTATTACTTTACTGCTTAGAGACCTTTCCTGCCCCTCACCCTACACCTCTATATTGTCTCCGTTACACCAACCTGACTTCCTGTCTTGAGCCATAAGGATGAACCACACAAATGCACAGGCTTTCTTTCCCCTCCCCTTAGCTTTGTCTGGTCTCCCACTTCTGATGGCTTTTTCATTTGCCTTACTCCCTTCATTTCATTTTCTATTTTGATGCTATGTTTTTTCCCCTCTAAAATAAAAACCTGAGTACTGGTTCGGGGAATTAAGAAAAAACTACAAAAATTCTTCTCTTCCTTTTCACATGGCCTCTATAAACTTTTCTATGGCTTCTCTGTTTTTGAAAATAATTGTTTTCTTTTCTTCTCTTCCACTCATTTTTCTCTCTATTCATTTGCCCCCATGAGATATTTCTGTAACATGAGAAGTAGTAATTTTCTCAGTAGACTTTTGAGGTTCTCCATATGGTTTTGTGGTTTCCATTCTCATCTCATTCACAGACACTATTCCTTTCCTGCAGTCCCCTGGGCCTGTTTTGCATACTCTACTGAGCGGTTAATGGCTTCTGGTTTGCCATTTATTGCTTCTAATTAACTACTGGAATCACACCCTTCAGGTATTAATTTAGTACGCGATTCCTTCAAGTTTTAACCAGAAATTGTCTGACCATACCTTCAGCTTCATCTCTGCAAACTACTTCATGAGCTTCTTTCTGGACTGGCTAAATCATTGTTTCAACTGATCTCTATAACAAAGTGTACCTATAAAGCTCCATGCTTCTATGACTGCATCTTTTGCAAGAGCACCCTGCCACTTAGAACTTGTAGTTTCCAACTCCCTACCACATCAATTTTAAATTCCTCCAGTTTGTTCATAAAAATACCCAATTCCCCACTTCCCAGCCTATTTCTGGCACACTGTCAACTGGAACTCTCAACACTAGGTAGAAGGGATACCTTCCTTGAACCATTTAATCCATAAAATCCAGGAAAAAATGCACAAAATTATCTGCTATTTTTTAGCCATGTTCCTTTAACTAAGATATTTAAATTTTCTGTGGGTCAGTTCCCTTAACTCTAAAAGTACAAGTAATAATAGTATCTAATTCACAGAAGTACCACAAAGATGAATGTGGGTAAAGTACCTGAAAAACACTGTCTGGCACACTGTAAGCACTGAAGAAAAGTTAGCTCTAATGAGCTAGACCGTGGAAGATATAGTACAAATGTCAGCCAACATTTGACTCAGTTGCTTTGCAGAGAATCTGCAAGATATTATTTGACCTTAATCAATCTGTAATTTGGTTCACATTCTGGGTTTAGAACTTCAAGGGGAAGAGATACATATTCAAGAACTAAGGTCCTACCAGACTCCTGAGTGCAGAAAAGAGAAAGGTCGTGGCAGGACCTAGCAGTGGGCTGGGAGAGAATACTCTTATCTAGTGGGGTAGGGGGAAATCAGGGATGGCTCCTTGAAAGAGGCAGCATTTGAGCTGGCACTCTCAGCGTGAGTAGCAAGGTCTGACAGTGGATAGCTATCTTCGCAATTCTGAAAACTAGCATAGAGAGGCCAATACAGCATGTAAACTTGAAAAGTGAACACACTGTGGGGGCGGAGGTGGGGGTGAGGGAGCTGCTCAGAGACCAGGAAGCAGTGGGGCATAACCTCTACATTTGGGGATCTTGAGCAATCTGGCTACTGGAGAAACAGTCTCTGCACAGGGTAGGTAAAGGTCAGTGGGCTCTCCCAAGCCCCATGGAAATCCCTATCCGTACCTCTATTTTTCTAATTCTCTTTTCTGATTTGACACTATCAAGCCTTAAATTCCTTAAATCCTCACTATGGGGCTGGGGTGCAGCTCACGGGTAGAGAACTTACCTAGCATGTGGCAGGTGCTATGTTTAACCCCCCAACAGCACAAAAGCAAAAGCAAATACAACAAAAATTTCACTAAACTCAGTTTTCTACTTGCTTAGAGCCTGCAAAGGAGGAACCCTGCGGAGAGGAAGCCAGTACTCACCTCCTCTCCTGGGTCCATCAGCCACCCCAAGTCTGCACACCAGTCCTCACCTCGCTATGGGACACAGCTTCCAGGCACTTTCTTTTCCTCTGCCTCCTGGGACGCCCTCTTTAGGTTCTGCCTCTCCCACTCTAGCCTCCTTTATGTCTACGTGGGACCACATGTGAAGCGAGTAGGAACATGAAACTTCTGAGTAATCTTATAAAAGAGTCAGGGCCCTTCTCCTTTTTCATTTTTCCTCTTTCCCAGAACCTGAAAGGTGAATGCAATGGCTGGAGCTCAAGCACTCATTTGGGACTATGAAATTACCTGCTATGAAAAAAAGCAAGTCCCTGAAGGCCATGGAGCCTTCATACCAGTTCTTTGTTCCCTACTGCTACATTTCTTTGCTCGGGAGGGACGTTTTTATCATGCGGATACTAACATTTGTTGTACAGAGGTAAACCTAATCCTAACTGACAGATACATCCAAGCAGGCATCAACATTTAAAACCCCGTATCGATTCCTGGATATCCTTCTTAGCAGAAGAAAAAGAAAATATTTACTTCCCCAAGTTACAGAAGTAAGACACAAGTCTCTATCCCTTCAGCACAGAATCAGTTTGGCTTTTGTGTTCACTGAAGCCGTCCTCCGGGAAGAAACTGGGGTCTAACAATTCCAGGGAAGCTGGAGCCACATGGCCCCAGCATTGGTGGCGCTCACAAGGGGACCATACTGTGTGTGGTGGCAGCTAATAAATGAGCTGAGAGAGGTGAACCAACTCTGACAGCCGGGCAGTGAACACCAACTGAACTTAAGAAGATGGAGCGCTAGGTGCTGCCAATGTAGGTCATCTCTCTGTAACGTTTTTTTTTTTTTTTTTTTTTTTTTTCCCTCCCAGCTGCTCTGGGACCAGATGGTGGCCTCCTCCCGGGCAAGAAGGATGGAAGCTACACACTGGGAACTAGGGGCGGAGGGTCAGCACACCCTACCCAGGGCTTCGCAGACATTGGGTAACCACCTCTGGCTCCGTGCCTCAGTTTCCCACGTGGAAAGCAGGCAGCAGGCGCCTACAGCTCTTGCAGCCCTTCCTCCACCCCCGTAGGAGTCTGAGCTGCTTTTACCACGGTCCTCTCCACCCCCTCGCGTCCCGCCTCGGTTCCTACCCCGCAGGTCTCCCCTCTCGCAGCCCCGCGGCCTCCCGCAGCCTCACCCTCCTCCGATAAGTAACGCAGGTCGTAGAACTCCCCCGCGAAGGTGCCGTAGGAGGAGTCGTGGCGTGGCACCGCCTCGTCGGCGCCCGCATTCCCTCGCGAGCGTCCCCGCGGTCCCCGGCCCCCCGGGCCAGCGCCGTCATCCGCGGGGCTGGCGGTGCAGGTGTGGAGCCCCGCCAGCAGCAGCAGCGGCAGCAGCGGCGCCCAGGGGCCCGAACCCTGGCGGGGTGGCCGTGCCATCGCAGCGCACGGATCCCGCAGCCAGGCCGCTCGGGCCGCAGCGGGGCGCCGCGGGCGCGGCCGGGACCCAGCCGCCGTCGCCGTCGCCAGCCCGCGCCCGCGCAGCCGCGGAGCCGCCGCCCCCGCCCGCTCTGCGCATCCTCGCTGCAGCCCCGCAGCCGCCCCCGCGCCCCGCGTCTCCCCCTCCCCGCCGCCGCCTCCAGTGCAGTTGGTCCTTCGGCTCCTTCCTCCTGAAGGGTGGACCGCGGGCGGCAGTAGCAGCAATATCCCTTGGGCGCCTCTTAGCACCACTTACCTCAAGCCTCACTTCAAAGCCCCCAGTGAAGCAGGACTTGATTTTTATCCAACATTGAAGGATTCCAAGGCATGTTTCCATTTCAGAAGCACGCCTCTCGGGAGGGACCCCAGACTCGCCATATCAGAAATGTCACCTCCACTTTGTCCCTGGACTTTTTCTTTCCCATAAAGCAACTTAACTTACCAGACCCCTTATTTCCTGGAATCATCACGGAAAGAAATTGAAGCCGCAGAATCCCACTACATAGATGGTAAATTAAGGTGGTCACAATTAGAACCCGTTCTTGGGGTGTATAGTCAACAAAGGTCGCTGGTGCCAGGGCATAACCCGCATCCCTCGCGATTATGCAACTGGTTTATTGTTTCCCCCCAGCAAGCACAGCTGGGCCCTAGCAAGCCCGGGCCATGTCTGGGCCATGTCTGATCCCTCTTACAATTGACTTTGCTTTGTATACTCAACCGTCCAGGCATTCATACCAAGCGCTGAGTATGTACAAGTTCCCAGGGTTCTCTTACGGTGACTATTTGTTGGGATGATAATACATTCAAACTGCTAAATTGCTTTCTGTTAGGGACATTTCATAATGATATTGTACAGCCAGCATGTGTGTGTGTGTGTGTGTGTGTGGTTTTGCTATATAGTCCAAGCTGGCCTAGACTTGCTCTGTAGCCCAGACTGGCCTCGACTTTGCAATGATCCTCCTGCCTCAGCCTCCTGAGTGTTGGGATTACAGGCAAGCTCTGCCACACCCAGCCAGCTAACAATTTGAATCTGATTTTTTTTTTTTTTTTTTTTTTTTTTTTTTTTTTTTTTTTTTTTTTTTTTTTTTTTTTTTGTCTTTTTGACAGGGTCTCACTATGCAGTTGAGGCTGGCCTTGAGCTCACTTTTGTAGCCCAGGCTAGTCTCGAACTCACACTGATCCTCCTGCGTCAGCCTCCCAAGTGCTGGGATTACAGGCGTGCGCCACCACGCCCGGCTCTTGAATCTGATTTTGTGGGGCCCGGCGGTATACCTCAGTGGTCTAAAGCCCCTGCTTAGGAAAGCTTGGGCGGCTTCAGGGACTGCCGTTCGATCCCCGCCACCACATGCTGTGCCAGCCCTGCCCGCAGGCTGAGCCGGCCATAAAAAACAAAACAAAACAAAAAACAAACAAACAAAAAAAGTGAATCTGATTTTGTTTCTGTTTTATTTCATAAGCCAAGAAAATAATTATCGAGGAACAAAGAAAGCATAGAGATTCCAAAAGCAAACCTAGACATCAGAGTGGTAATCAGTAGCTGCCTATGATAATCTGCAGGATGTGGTGAAGACTGAGATACTAAAGATCAGAAGAGCTCAAGGTAGGTATGAATGCACACAGAATAATAACACCCCCAAGAGAAACCAGTGATTTCGACCTCCTCTACTTGTCTGGGAGACCAGAGGGATGGTGTTGGCACAGGGAGGAGTCCTGGGGGACCCATAGGGCAGGTGCGTGCCAGCAGAGCCGCTAATGGTGCCTTGTGCCAATGGACAGTATATTTATGTATGTTAGCGGGACAACCGAATCCAAGCAAAATCCATGCAAGCCTTGAGCTTCACTAGAGCCCCCAACATTCTAGTTGCTGCACAAAATAAATCAGATATATAGTGCTTGGAAAAGGCAAGGAAAAGGATAATTGCTTTTTAAAATAAGCTAGGCATAGTGGTGCATGCCTGTAATTCCAGCACTTTCAGAGGCCGAAGCAGGAAGGTGGCAAGCTGGAGCCCAAGACCCTGTCTCAAAATAAAAAAAAATTAAAAAGGGCTGGAGATGTGACTCAGTGTAAAAACCCTGTGTTCCATCCCTAGTACTGAAAAACAAAGCAAACAAAATAAGATTCCTTCTCAGAGGGCATAGCTTGGCAGTACATAAAAATTAAAATAAGTTGGGGCCCAGCGGGATGGCTCAGTGGTCTAAAGCGCCTGTTTGGGAAAGCTTGGGCGGCTTCAGGGACCGCGGTTCGATCCCCGGCCCCACATGCTGCGCCAGCACTGCCCTTGGGGTGGGCTGAGCCAGCCATAATAATGAGTGAATAAACAAACAAAGGTTAAAAAAAAAATTAAAATAAGCCTAAAAGCTAATTCAGTACATTAAAAAAATTATGATCCTTAAAAAATAAAAAAACAACAAAAAAACACCCACAATTGTTTCTTTAAAACTAAAGATCTTTTAGATCTTTTCTTCTTTCCTTCACCAGAGAACAGTAAGTCAGTATTTATTTATTTATTTTTAAGGGAAGGGTCCACAGGGTGTTCAGGGTCTCACTACTAAGTCAGACTCATAGTGATCCACCTGTTTACAGCCTCCCAAGAGCTGGGATTATAGGCATGTGCCGTCATGCCCAGTCTCAGTTGCTGTCTCAGGGCACCATGGGGGTGGGGCCAGCATGGCAGGCCTGGCGATGGAACCCCCAGCCCCTCCATCTGCTTGTAGGTGCTTTAATCTGCTGGGTTATTTGCCTGGCCCTGATACAATCAATTTTATTTTTATTTTTTATTTTTTGTGATCCTTGTTTTATTTTTTTTAATTTTTTATTGTTTAAATTTAACATGGTTATAATACATATTTTCATCATCAACGATCAGTTTTAAATGGACCGATATTTAGCTAATAAAAAAGAAAGCATCCAATTTCTGCCAATTGCAGTATCAATCCCCTCCTTGGAGAACTGAAGCTATTATCTACTATTTTCCTTATTATTCTTTTCATTTCAGTTATTACAACTAACAGTGATGAAGGTAGACAGAAATACAAACTAGGTCACTCACCTTCTGGTAAATTGGTCTGATAAAAGTGTATGACTGGGGTGGCAAGTACAAGGTGGTGAGTTTGATCCCCAGTACCAAAAAAAAAAAAAAAAAGAAAAAGTGTATGGCTGTTTCCTCTGTCTCTGTCTTTGTGTGTGTGTGTGTGTGTGTGTGTGTGTGTGTAATGTAGGTGGGCTTGTAATCATATTCTAACATGATATTTAATCTGTAGATTTGATTATCTACTGGTGTTCAAAGACTTGGAGTCCATGGACACAAAGGAGGTGCAGATAGGCTCAAGGGTGGTGTGAGGCCCCTGTGAAAGTACTAGAATAATGTAATGTATGGATTTTTTAGGGAGAAGGCTCACAGCATTTACAGGCCACTGAAAGTGTAGATGCCTCACCTGAGCCTTAAAACTTACTTAGGTTTCCAATTTCCCATCCAACTGGTTCCTACTCTTTCATGAGCTTCTCTGTGGCCCATTTAAATTGTCTTCTAGGGGTTGGGGAGACAGCTCAGCAGTCTAAGTGCAAAACTGGGTGTAGTGGTGTATGTCTATAATCTCAGTGTGGGGGGAGGGTAAGACAGTGGGATCACTACAAGTTCAAGCTGCTTATTGAGACCCTGTACCAAACAAACAAATAAATATTGTATGTTTAATTTTTTTTAATGAAGAAAATAAACTGTCTTTTAGGATTTTCCTATTCTTTGTGATTTTTTGTTTTTGTTTTTATTTTATAGGATTTAAGCCCTGAAAAGACCCTCAGTAGGGTTGGGGTATAGCTCAGTGGTAGCATGCTTATCTAACATATTTCAGATTGGGGGTCCAAACCTTAGCACGAGACACACACATAAACTATAAAGGCATGTATGTTCCTTAGTTATATGTCAGTTCTATGAAGATCCCATGCCCCCACTGACATGAACCTGACGGATGACAAAATCTGTTGTAATTTTTCAGTTTGAAGCAGAGTTTGGTATCACTTTCATTTTTAAAAGAAAGGCAGCACTTTTATTTTCCATTCTGATCAAAGTCATTTCTCTTTCAAAAACCAAGGAACTATTTTTTCCAGTGTTAAAACTTCCCCAAACCAGTGTTGTACTTGATGTCTATCCAGTAACAGATGTGTCCAGGCCTCTGACTAAGTAGTATATGCAATTTTGTACTTTGGATTTCATGAAAAATAAAAGCTGTGATCTTGATAGTTCCTCTGAAAGTTAAACAGAGCTGACATGTGAGCTAACAATTCCCAGAGACTTAAAAACATATGTTCACACCCAAACTGGCACACGAATGGCTCATAGTGGTATTATTTATAATAGCTAAATGCAGAAGCAATCCAATTCTCTATCAACTGGGATGAACAAGATGTGGTATGTCCATACCATGCATGGTACATTCATTATTCAGCCATTAAAAAATGAAGTCCTGGTATGTGCTGCAACATGGATGAACCTCGGGAACATTAAGTGCAAAAAGCCAATCACAGAAGACCACATGTGGTATGATTCAATTTATGTGAAATGTTCAGAAGAAGAAATCCACAGACAGAGTGTAGGTTAGTATTTGCCAGAGGATGAGGTGGCTTTGGAAGCACACAGGGGTGATGTCTGTGCAGCATTGTGGATACATTAGGAAACACTGAACTACACGCTTTAAAATGGTTAAAATGATGATTTTTATTTGAATATTTTATTTTTTTAAAAATTTGAATATTTTAAAGAGTTGTGGACTTTTAGATGGTGAACAAAGGCTAACAATGATACTAGATGATTCCTGTACTATTTTGGAAGTACAAATTCCTGAATGCATCCTGGTGGGATTTCCTGAATCTCCAAGGATTTTGTTTCCAGACTTTTCAAGCCGCATGATTTGTGAGGCCCACAGTCTGTAACCCATGTGCCCTGGAGATTCCAAGGCCCTGCAGTAACCCATCATGCCCACCAGGAGTTTGTGATCAGCCTTAATTATAGAATGATTATGTTAGCCAATTGATCTTCCCCCGAACCTCGGGTGTGTGTTGCGTGACCTTACGGTGCTACTGTTTTGATTTTAGGACTTAAAAAGGTGAAGCAATTGCATAATTCCTTTCAGTCACTCTGAATCCACCTGGTACAGTCTCATCTTCTCAGGTCAAAATGCCAAGCACCCATCATACATTTAATTAGGTAAATAAATAGGACAACTGCTGAAACAATGGAATCCTCTTGATTTTACTGGTTAGAGGTGAGCTGCCAAATGTACTGGATTTTCATATACAATAACAGCCAACGTGTTTGGGGTTAGATTTCCAGTGACATCAATCTTCAGAAACACCTGTGAACCCAAGAGGAGATGGGGTAGTGCAGGAGACACAGCCTCCTGGAAACAGCAGCCAAAAAGCTCATGCATGCCTCCCTGGAAGCAAAGCAGACCTGACACATAGGAAATACTTGGTGTCCTGGTGTCCTCGGGAAACCTGTGGCTGTCCAGACAGTTTCCATCAGAGAGCAGGACATGAAGAACAGATGCCTCAGAAAGCAATTAGAAGAGGAAGAGGCTCTGGATCGGCAAGAATTGACAACCCCAGGGTGCACAAGAACACATTTTGTGTCATGTCCACAAGACAAAGAACAGCTAAAGCCATTGGAAAAGTACAGCTGGGGTCACCAGGGTAAAAGACCCCAAAGCTACAGTTGCCTCAGATAGCTCCACTGACAGAGCTGAAAGAGGAGTAGAAGACCAGCAATGAGAAGATCATAATAGCCTGCAATAGGCCAAGCCAAGCCCTGTGCATTTTAATAGCTCCTGGTGACATCACTGTACCATACCAGGGTACAAAACAGGTGATGATTATGTTGACCATGACTCACCAAGAAACAGTTAAATACTCTCCAGGATACTGTGTTTACTAAGGCAGGGAAGTACATAATATAATACATTTTAGAAAGATTTCCCTCCAAAAAATATTAAAATTTTATCAGCACTTAAAGGACTACTCCTCAGTTATCTGAATAGTTTCTTATAACCTTCATTTACAATGCTAGTAAATGAGACATTACTTTTTTATAGTCATTAGTATCAAATTATTGGCACCATTCAGTAGTTAGGATAGGGACAGGAGAGCAAACTATACAATACAACATAGAAATACAGTTCTGATACAAATGTATGAGCTCAATTCCACTTAACAAGTGGTTATAAGAAACAGATGGACAGCTCACACACAGAGAAACACATCTTTTAAATCATCATGTGGAAAGGTATTGGGCTTGCTAGTAAGTAATGAAACAAAACAACTTTTCAAGAACAACTATACACATATATTCAGCTAGCAAAAATAAATAAAATTGGCAAAACCCAATACTGGCAGAGCTATTGGTAAATTAAAATTCTTACACATTGCTGGTGGCATCATAAATTGTAGAGGGGATTCAAGCATTCAGAAGGGGAAAAGTAAATTCAATGACCTGTAAGGTCCTCCAATCCAGAGATTGGATCTTTCTAGAAAGCAATCCGGCAATATAAAATAAGAGCTATAAAATATTTCATGCTCTTTGACCTTCTAATCCCTCACTGGAGATATTTCCAAGAGAATAATCCAAGTGAAGGAACTATTTTTTTTTTACAAACATATTCATAGCAGCACTATTTATAAGAGTGAAAAATTAGATATGATTCCACTTGCTAACCATGGGGGAAAATAATGTTAACCATGTCATATGGATATAAAGACATTTAGATTGGCGAGAACGGGATATTTGATAAGGAGATAAGTGCTAGGTGGAGAATATAACAAAATGGAATGTACACACGAATCATTGCTTTGTAAAATGTGTGCATGTTCACTGAAAAATCTAGGGAAATAATTTAGAGGGCTAGTTGGTGGCTGGGATTCCTGTATTCCTGTAAAGTTAATCAAATGCATAATAAAAATTTAAAAACACATCTCTCGAAACTATATAAAAAGAGAACAAAGTTTCTTCTGGTCAAGGTTCTATCAACATAAACTAATCAACTTTAGAAATAATTTTCCTTTATGGAACACCCAAATGAATCTTTTTGATATTGAATTATCTTAACCCTGTAAAGACTTTTAGATTGTTTAAGCTGGTATTTCCAACTTTGGGTTCAATGATAAATTCTATTTATCATGGAAAATATTATATCCAACAAGATCACACATTAAACTATAGTTCAGGTCAAACTGAAGTATTTTAAGTCATAGTGATATGTACCTTTTTTTAGCTCATCTACCCATGTCTGAATAAAAATAAAGGACTTCAGAAGATCCATGTATTTATCAGTGTAAATGAAAAACCAGCAGTAAAGAATCTCATTAAAAAGGACTCCTTAACAATCAATCAAAGCTTGGTGCAAGTTTCAATCATACAAAAATCACATGTTTCAGATTGTTAGCAAAGGAGTCCGCATCATATTAACCCCTGCGTCTGTTAACAGATTCACACAGGGACTTACGAACACAAGTCCCTGTTTTCCCTTCTTTCTTTTCCTAGACTCACCCAATCTTGTCTCAGTTATACTGAGCATTAAAAAAAAAAAAATCCTCTAATGCTCAGGAGACTAAAGTAACTTTTCCAGTAATGGTCGAGCCAGCAGTTGGCTTCCACTGACCACGGAGACCTGGGCAAACAGAGCATATGACATTTGTATGTTGTGCTAAAGTGAGCACACAGAGCCCGAAGAAAGGAAACGGACAGAAGGCACCATGCCATCCCCCAGGCAGTCAGAGGAGAGGTTCACAGTTCGGTCATCAGCAGTCTTTTCATCATTTTCTCTCTTTCTAGTTCCTGCCGGAGTGTCTCTGCACTGAAAAGAAATAAGTGACAACAAGAGGTAAGCCCTCAGAAGGACAAAAGTGGACAGCTTAAATATCATCTCTCAAATGGTTTGTTTAGTTTGGATTTCACTAGGTATCCCAGGCTACCCATGAACTTGTCATTCTCTTGCCTCAACCTCTAGAGTACTAGGATTACAGGCCTGTACCACCATACCCAGAAGTCCTAAGTTCAGTTCTTGGCTTTCCATTTTAGATGCGTTGGGACCCCTTACATTAGCTAGGATTACAAAGACCTAAAGTTGGCTACTTGTGGACTTTCCCACCAGACCGAGTGCATCACCCATCACTAAAGCCTCACTTGGGCAATGACCTGATATGTAGTAGCCACATGGTAGAAGTCTCTTGAATGAATGGAAAGACATTGAGAGCTTAGGTTTCTTTAAGTCATTCTTTAAATTGGCTTCATATGGTATTTCTCCCAGAATTTAAGGGAGGCTAAGGTAATATCTCAATGAACAATGCAGGCCAGCCAAATAGCTCAGTAGATTAAAGCACCTGCAAGCAGGCGCAGGCGCAGGGGCCAGGGGTTCAATCCCCAGGTGTGCTGTGCCAGCCCCAGCCCCAGGGCATGCTGAGATGGCAATTAAGACTGGGAGTTTTGGTGTGCTCCTGTAATTCCAGTTCTTAGAAGACTATAAACAAGTGGATCACTATAAGTGCAGTCTAGTAGTGAGATCCTGAACACCCTGTAGACCCTTCCCTAAAGAAAAGAAGAGGAAGAAGAAGAAAATGAAGACAAAGAGGAAGAAGGAGAAGAAAGAAGAAGGGGAAGAGGAAGAGGAATGCATTATGGTCAATGAATAAAACTGAATGAAGTAAAATTGGCTCTTTAAGGGGTTGCCTTAAATCTCATGAACGTCAGGACCAGAAGCACACCTATGAAACATGTTTATATTATTTATACACACACACACACACACACACACACACACACTTGTACAAAAATGCATATTTTAAAGAAACAGGTCAGCTTTACTAATCTCACTCAGCAGAAACCCAAAGCCTCCACTCCAGCCAACGAGGCCCTGTACTATGGCTCCAAACTGCAGCTGTAGTCCTCCTTCACATCACTGACCACGACACACCATACCCTTCCTTAACCTTCTCAGGGAGGCTGCACCTAAGGAACCACAGCACTGGCTTTCCCAACTGCCAAGTCTGCTCTTTACCCAAATGTCTGCCACCTGCCCTGTCACCACCTGCAGGTCCCAGCTCACACGCCACCTGCTCCATGAGGCCATCCCAGCTGGTCCTTTTGCCCTTCAGTTTTCTTTTCTTTTTATTTCTTACTAATGTATTTATTTTCTTTTCAATATAATTAAATTGAGGGTTAATTTTTAAAAATTCATTTTAATGAGAAAAAAAGATAAAATAGCAATGAAACAGTTTCAAAACAAGTTAGTAATGGCTACAATAATTAATACAATGCATATTGTTGTCTTCATAGTTGTTATTCAGAGGACAAGATGCAGACCTGATATTTATACAATATTACTACAAACTTTTCTTCTCAATGAACTAAGACAAAGTAGCTGTATATCTATCCTAACTATCTTGTGTGTGTATGTGTATGTGTGTGTGTACATGTATCTGTATATCTTTTTATTTTTATTTTATTTATTTATTTATTTATTTTCTTGTTTCAGAACCTTTGTTTGTTTATTCACTCATTTTTATGGCCGGCTCAGCCCATCCCAAGGGCAGGGCTGGCGCAGCATGTGGTGCCGGGGATCAAACCGCGGTCCCTGAAGCCGCCCAAGCTTTCCCAAGCAGGCACTTCAGACCACTGAGCCATCCCACTGGGCCCCTGTATATCTTTTTAAAGTTTCTAATACTAGCAGAAAATATCATACTATGTCTTATAAGTAGATTGTAAGTCAAAGAGACAGTATGAATCATAACACAAAAATTATAATTAAGCAATATTCAGAAAATTAATTACATGTTAATTAATTAAAAGTAAATATTTCAAGACAGTATTCCAAAATTCAAATCAAATTGTGAGTCCAACTTAGAGGCCAGAATGTTGTATGTCATATGTATGAATCTGGAATCAATTCAGAGTACTCACATAATATTTGAATAGGTTAATATATACAAAGGTATTAACTAAGAAAAAAGTTTCCATGGTAGTAAAGACTTACTAAGAATAAAATATAACATAAATACTGGAATGGAAAATATATGACCAGTACTTCTAATAGTTTGGGGATAGGATATTGCACAAACTTCTAGTATGTCGTGAACATAGATAGCGTCTATGATGCTTACTGGTGGCCAGGGGTCACTTGTGGGACTGAGCTACTGCTATTTCTTTGATAGAGAAATAGAAATATACCCATACAGAATCATGACCCATAGGGCACAGGAGGAATCCTTTTCAGAGTATGCTGTTGGACATATTTTGCTGCTGTACACAAAACAGTTGAAAGACTGCTTTTGTATACCTTTTTTTCTCCTGCATTTAATCATTTGCCCTATTTGGTGGGTTCTTTCCATTCTCCTTCATGGAGTTGTGGTCATTTTGATCCCTCTCTAAAATATCTTTTAGTAAACAGTGTAGGGTTGGCTTTGTCATCATGAAATTCTTTACCTGTTCTTTGTCCTGGAAGTATTTCACTTCTCCATTAAACTTTGAAAGAGAGTTTTGCAGAGCATATCAGTCTGGCTTGGAATTTGTTTTCTTGCAAGTCTTGCAGTACTTTGCTCCCTGCTCTTAACTTGATGACTTGTAAAGAGAAATCTGCCATTATTCTGATGGGCTTTCCTTTAAATGTGATCTGTTTCATTTCTCTAGCAGCTTTTACTATACTGTTCCTGTGCTGAATTTCTGGGATCTTGATTATTATATGTCTGACTGTGTTTTTAGTTTGTTTGATGATATTTAGAGTTCTATATGCTTTGGTTACCTGAATGTTAAATTGTGTCCGCATATTTGGGAAATTTACTATTACTTCTATCCAAATTCTTTTTATACCATTTATATTGACGCCTTCTTTCCCATTTATGCCTATGAGTCTTACATTATTCATCTTTGCATCATCTTGCAGATGTTGAATTATTTTTTCTGGGATCCTAGTTGTTTTTAAGAGCTTTTCACTAGCTGCAATGATGTCTTTCAGGTCTGAAAGTCTATTTTCACTTTCATTGAAATGGTTTTGCCAACTTGTGATTGAGGTTTTAATTTCCTATATAGCACTTTGAATTTGCTTCATGCATTCTGTTACTTTCCTATATTGCTCATTCAAGAATTCCATCATTTTTCTATTTTTCTTTATTTCTTTTTATCAGTGTCTTCTTTAGAAGCTCTTAGTACTTCATTCATTAAAGTTATCATTTCTTTTTTCTACTTCAGAAATTATTTCTGACCTAATTTCCTCTATACCTTTCTGCAGTTGTTTCCAATTTCTTCTATGCTAATGTCTCTCATATTTATTCTGGGTGGGCTCAGGGCCTGAGAGTGCATTTTTGTCCTTCTCTTCGTCATTTTGTATAGCCCTGCCTTCTGACCTTTGGCTTCGAGCTTTGGTAGAGTTCTTGCCTTAGCACCAGATCTGAATCTACTAAGTTCAAACTCATTCAGGTGGGTGTGGCTTGGGTTTGGCTGCTGAGCTGTACTTCTTGCTGCTGCAGCCCTTGGAGGCAAACCTGCTGTGCCACTCTGGCAAGACGTTCTACTCCTGGATCAGCTTGATGGGTCTTATCTCTAGCTTCTCTGCAGGGAGTTCTGAGGAAGTTTTCCACACTGGGTCTGTCTGATGGATGAAGTTCCACTCTTCTATCAGGACTCGATGGGTTGAATCAGTTTCCGGTGGGCCCTGGGAAGTCTCACACCCCATCAGTTTTATTTTCACCCTTAGCATTTGTCACTAACACACATACACACACACACACACACACACACACACACACATCCTCCCACATGCTACAGTATAAACTCTGTGAGGGTAGGACTTGGTGTTTTGCTCTCTACCACCTAGAACACAGCCCACTCCTTATAAACATTTCCATAAAAGCTTATGAGATAAATGAAAGAACTGTCACAAATACAGTGCACCTAGAATCTGTGTATGGTGGCCTTATCACCAGAGACCCACTAGTGCCTGCCGGTCTAACTTACCTGGTTGCCAAAGAGACAGGTTTCCGGGCATTATAGATGGTCTGTACTGTGGAGACAGTCTCTGTCAGAGGCCTCAGGGCCACTGCTGGGATCAGTGGGGAAGACTGGCCAGGACAGCACTGTAACTTACTATCTCTAAAGTCTGCCTGGAGAAGAAAAGAACAGATCAATCTCACTTTGAGTTCCATTTTCACACTGTCAGCTGCTCTCAAAGCCTTACTATACAATTCCTGTTATTTTTAAATAATAGCTAAAATCAGTTACCATTTAAGTGATCTTGCTTTGCGCCAGATACCATGCTAAGCACCTTACATACGTTACATCTTGACAGTCCTTTAAGGAAGAGGTCGTATTTCATCACATCTTAGACACCATCGGTTGTCGGTTGTGTGATGTGGCCTTTGTGCATGCGCCCCAGAGCAAGACAGATGTGGCGCTCAAGCAAAGATGGCAAGTGGTGCAAAAGTGCCCATCCACAAGTGTACCTCCCAGGACTGACTTCTTAGAAAAGGAAAGTAAGGCTTAGGAAGTTTGTCTTCACTCCAAGATGACAAAGTCAGAGAGTGTTAAGAACAGTATTCAAAACCAGGGTTTCTGAGATCCCAACTCACTCCAGACTGACTATTATTAAAATATCAGCCAACAACAAATGCTGATGGGGCTGTGTGGGGAAGAAGGGACCCTTTTCCACTGCTGAGGGGAGTGAAGACTGGTACAATCACTATGGAAATCAGTGTGAGGGCAGGCCAGATAGCTCAGCAGATTAGATGCATGGGCTGGCCAGGGTTCAGTCCCTCTACATGCAGTACCTGCCCCACCCCCAGGGCACACTGAGAGGGAGATTGAGAGTGGGTGTGGTGGCACACTCTGTAATCCCAGTACTTGGGATGCTGAGAACAAGAGGATCACCATGAGTCCGATCTGTGTAGTCATGTCCTATAGACCCTGTACTAAATGCATTTAAAAAAATAATAAAAACAAAAATAAAGACTCCTCAGAAAATTAGGATTTGAGGTTCCATTTGACCCAGATATTCCTCTTCTGGAGTTACTTTCACAGATGAAATGAAAACTTCATGCCATAGTGATACATGTGAACCATGGGTATAGCAGCACATTTTGTTATAGCTAAATCTTGGAAACACCCAAATGCCTCTTAATCAAGAAATTCATAAAAAGTGTGGTATTCTTATACCATGGAGTATTACTATAAAAAAGATAAACTTAGGGCTTCTCTAGGTAAATGGATGCAACTAGAGGCTATATTCATAAGTGAGACAAGCCAGACTTGCATGCATAAATGCTGTATCATCTCCTTCATGGAAGAACCTGAAAGAATAAATAAGATCTAAAAGGTACAAATAGATATTGTGAAAGGAAAAGAAACTGCTCAAAAATGAAAGAATAACTGGGATGGAGGACAGGAGAAAGGAGAATAAAAAGGATGCATCACTTATGAGCATTGTCTCTATAAAAGCCATGAATATGTGTGTACACACATACGCACACACAGAGGATAGCTAGGATAATTGTATGACTGATTTCTATTAGTTCATTAAAAAGAAGTTAGTGCTTATATTGTTTTATCAACCTTACATACCTACATCTTAAAATCTGATCAACTACTTTGAAGATGATAATATGCAATATAATAGCCATTGTTAATTTCATCTTGTTTTGAAATTCTGTATCATTTTTATTTTTTATTATTATTGTCTTTAAATTTAAAAAAAACCAGGGTTTGCTGATGCCATGATTAGGCTTATTTTACCAATACAGCCCCATCTTTGGGGGAGCCAAAGTATGGTCTCCATACTAGCAGCTCCAGCTTGAAACTTGGTAAAAAAGCAAATGCACAAACACCTGGTGCAGTGAATGTCTATAAACACAGCTACTCAGAAGGTGAAGGCAGAAAGTCTCAAGTTTGAGGCCAGCTTGGGCAATTTAGTGAGGCCCTATATCAAAACAAACAAATAAACCTCATTCTCCATCACAGAACCCAAAATGTCTGGAGAAGTCCAACAATATGGGTTTTTGGGTAGTGGTGGTGGTGATGGCAGCAGTGGTGATGGTGTATATATGTATGTGGTACTGTGGATTCAACCCAGGCCCTTCACACTGTGTGGCATCCTCCAGGACTTTTATTTATTTATTATTTTACTTGGCAACAGGGTCTTGCTAAGATTCCCCAGGCTGGGATCAAACTCATAATTTTCCTGCCTCACTCGCCCAAATGCTGGGGTTAGGACAGGCCAGATAGCTCAGCGGATTAAAGCACCTGCTTAGGCAGATGGGGGGACTGGGGTTCAATCCCCGGTGTGCTGAGACAGCAACTGAGACTGGGCATGATGGCATGGGCCTGTAATGTCAGTGCTTCAGAGGCTGAATACAGAAGGATCACTACAGTTTCCATCTGTATAGTGAGACCCTATAGGCCCTATGCTAAAAACATTACAAAAAAAAAGAGTGAGAGAGAGAAAGAGCAGACCAAATGCTGGGGCTATGAGTGTGAGTCACCAGGCCCAAGTCTTGAGGCAATTCTGGCACATGACATGGTTTCAGAATTACTGGCCAAGGTCACACACATCACATAGCAAGGTGAATTTCTTGCTGTCATTTTCATTTCACACCAAAATGTGCTCCTTACTTTTACACAGAAAGCTTAAGGGACCTATACAAGTTGGTGAAGGAAAAAAGTGTATGAAAGTCCCTTACTGTGGTAATTGGTACATATTCTCACGGTATTTTTCTTATGTATCATTTTTTGGTTTGTTTTTATATCCTTTTTTAATACCAGCTATATATTTATATCTTCATTTTTTTTTTTTTTTTTTTTTTACATGCTAGTTA
Organism: Myocastor coypus; assembly: GCA_004027025.1. Taxonomy (NCBI): domain Eukaryota; kingdom Metazoa; phylum Chordata; class Mammalia; order Rodentia; family Myocastoridae; genus Myocastor; species Myocastor coypus. The sequence goes on from PVJA010004311.1 coordinate 25,137, forward strand.
TTGACACTAAATGCAGAGCAAGATGTCACCTGATTTTCCAAGGAAGAGATTCGGATCATCCAATGGGCAATTACCCTGTTGATGATTACACAGCAGGAGAGCTGTCCCACCTAAGTAGCCCCTAAGACCACTGAAGGCAGCCCAGACAGTCAGTCTGTAAGGTCGTTTGACTTGACCAGTGGGAAGAAGCCCTATCTTACAGGGTAGGAGCTTTGCAAGTTATTGCTGAGAAATAAAAGTCCCTGTTTGTGTCTTACACTGCCCCCTGCCAAGGAGAACTGACCAGCCTGAAATGGAGTAATGCCTAAATAGTGACTTCCTTCTGGTCTCTGCTGAAATGCTGCTTCAGTGAGGGTCTCCTGCAAGTCAGTATGTCACACATGCAGGAGACTCATGCTTTGTCTAACGTGCATGTTTGCCAGCGAGAGCCTTCCCAAATGTTGGGCTACTGCGGTCATCTGAGCTGCTCATCAAATCATTCTGTTTCACCACCTTCTAGGTGGTGGTAGGGTGACACTTGCCTGTCCCCTTTGAAGTCAGTGAAATGTGAGGTGGTCCTGTGTTTCATTTGTGTTGAAGGATTTAAGAACCACTGCATGATCCGTTATCCCTCTCCTGTCTTCCCCTACCACTCTTACTGACAGCACCCCACAGGTCAGGAAGCTACTCCAGTAGCCCAGGTCCCAGGAAAAGGGCAGTAGAGGCCAGGCTTCAATCTATCCCAGACATATGTGCAGCAGAGGCGGGTTTGCCTAGCCTGCCTGCCACAGCAGCTGAAGTAAGAAGTTCTTTTGCTGCTTTCATGAACAGTTGAGAATGGGGTTCTCCACTACCGTTGAGGATCGTTTGTGACAACGGTACAAAGGCAGTGGTGGATAAAAGAGCCTCATCATAAGCACAAGCTATGTTAGTTGTTGCTGTATTTTCACTATCATATGCTTGAAGTGGAGGAAGTTCCATCTATGAAGAACCTTGAGGAAGTAATCAAAATTACTTATTAAATCTCAATTCTAAGTACTTAGCATTTTAATACTTCTAAGGAAATGAATGAATGAACCTTCAATGGAATTAAACAGGTAACAGAGAGACAGACCCTGCTCAGGAGGAGCAACATGGGACCAAAATCTGTCTAGAGCTGGACAGGAGCCCTCACTCTCAATGGACCAACACACATAGCTGACTATCAGCAGAGACCCAGCCAATAGGCCTGACCACAAAGTCAGAACTGGTCTCAGGGACAAATAAGGAGGCTAGTTATTGGAACCAGAACCAAGGTGAGTGCTGGGTCAACTGTCAGAAAATCTTTATGGAACATTCCCTGGAGCTGTTCAACTTCCCCGTGATGGTGGTGGGTTTTGCAGGCTGGTGGAGAAGCCAAACCTACAGCGAGTTCAAGTGTCTCACTTGACCTTGCTAAGAAGGAAAAGAGGCCATAATAAGCAGGGGTGAGAAAATTGGAAGGCAGAAGTGTAGCTTCTACAACCACCTAGCTATCAGCTAGCCATTACCAACTGTTTAGTTCCCTCTACTGAGTTACTGACTTTCAGACCCAGCTGCCCACTCTGGGTTTCCATGTCCTGGCCCAATGCACACTTATCTCTTCCAATCCAATCTTCCTTTGGTTTGCTTATCTCAGTGAATAGACTGGCTGTCCATCCATATTCTACATGAGAAGTTGGAAGCCATTTATTACCCTTCTTCTCTATCCATTTGACATCTTACCAGTTTGCTAAATTGGATCCTAAAAATCTCCATTTGTGCCATCGTTCCCTCTATACCATAAATACCGTTCTGGGTCAAGCTCTCTGTTTTCTCTCTCCCTGAAGCCAGTGTCCTAGATTTCTAGACTATTGTCCTAAATCCAGTATGTCTGGATCCAAATGTCCCCCCGCTGTGATCATAGAGACCCATTCAAATATGTCTGCCCTCTCATTGCCCTGCTTAAAGATCTCAAAGCTTCTCATTGCTCTTGCGCTAAGGATCAGAATCCCTCCTGTGGTTTCCGTGGCTAGGCATAGTTTATCCCCTACAGCGCCTGTCTCTGCCTATGTCCCTTTCTTCCCCTCGCACCCAAGGCCCCTTGCTTTCTGCATTCTAATCCCTCTGGCCTTCTTTTCAGTCTCTTGAATGTGTGATGACCCCTCCTACTCCAGAACTCTGGTTTCTGCTGTTCCCTCTGCCCCACTTCAGCTGCCTTCAAGCCACTCTTTCTCAGTTTTTGAAAGGCCCAGCATGATTTTTGACACTGGTTTCCTGCTCCATCCAGGCCCCCTGCTTTCAGGGAGGGCTTCCCTGAGAGTCTCACAGGACTGTCAAGGCTGGGCAGGAGGCCAGAGTGCCCCAGCTTGGCCAACAGGGGAGGTGGAGCGGAGCTTCCAGCTGGGAAGCTGTTTCCAGCAAAACTGCAAGAAGCTGGACGTGTGTCAGGGCAGTGACATTTAACAGCCCAGTCCAGCTTCTGGGGCTCTACCCTCTCATTAAAAGCCAGTGGCTGAAAGCAGCTCATGACCCTACAAATAGCTGCTCTAGCAACCTGTCTTCCCTCTGCCTGGACTGCAGGATACTGTTCCACCTCTGTCTTCTGAAACCTGAATCAGCCACTGCTTAGTCTTCTTCACCCACATGGCCAAAGCCACCTCAGGCAGCGACCATCATTCTGCTCATGACATTGCATACAGGGCTATCCAAAGGTGCCTCACAGTCCTCCAGATAGGATAGAAACCCTTCAAAAGGAGTCTCTGGAATCACACGGTTATAGACACTGCAAGCTTTGACTCCTGGGAGGTGACAGCAAGAAGGAGAGAAGAGGACCCTGGTTTTCCACATCAATGCCATATAGCAGCTCTCTACAGTGAGTTTCTGCAGAAGTCTCCAGTTCAGGGTGAGCTGAGCTAGTGAAAAGAAGCAGGCAAATCACCAAGTGCTCTCACTCTGAAGATAAAGAACCCACAAATAGTTCTATGAGAAGATTTAAACGTTTTCCAGAGTTTAAATAAGCTGCTGGTGGTGACATGGAGAAAGATGATAGCAAGAAACCTGCTCTCAGACCACCTGTTCCTGCTTATTGCATCACCTGCCTCCCTAGTCTGCAGAAACACAATCATCACTGACACTAGAGGGAGGCTCTGTGGATGGGGAAGCACCTTCAAATTCGTGGTCCTTTAGGATCCTTTCTTCAACTAGATAGGAGGATGTTTGATTGCTGTTTTCACTGGAGGCAGGTAAAGTGATTACCGAAGATCACATCATTTTTTTTTTTTGAATTTTATTTATTTTATTTTTTTTTCTTGTTTCAGAACTTTTGTTTGTTTGTTTATTGTTATGGCCGGCTTAGCCTGCCCTGAGGCCAGGTCTGGCACAGCATGTGGTGCCAGGGATCGTACCATGGTCCTTGAAGCTGCCCAAGCTTTTCCTAAGCAGGCACTTTAGACCACTGAGCCATCCTGCCAGGCCCGATCACATCATTTTTATGAGTTAAAAATATCTTCAAAAACCACGGGCTTGGGCCCAGCGGCATGGCTCAGTGGTCTAAAGCGCCTGCTTAGGAAAGCTTGGGCGGCTTCAGGGACCGCAGTTCAATCCCCAGCACCACATGCTGCGCCAGCCCTGCCCTTGGGCTGGGCTGAGCCAGCCATAAAAATGAGTGAATAAACAAACAAAGGTTCTGAAACAAGAAAAAATAAATAAATAAATAAAAATTGAAAAAAAAAAAACAAAAAAAAACACAGGCTCATATATGTTCACTGCTGCACAACAGCTAAAATGTGGATGCTATGGTTTATGTCCAGGCGTCCCTCCAAAGCCTCATGCAGTCATTGGGGTAGCCTCTGGAGTCTGTGATTAATCCATGATCCAATGCTGGAATTATGGGTGTGAGTGCTACACCTGCCCTGGGGTGGGGAATCTGCACATAATATAGCAGAGGGAGAGAGGCTTGCTAGCAGCTGCAGCTCCTCCCTTTGCTCTTTGCTATTTTCTGCCACCATGAACTGCGGCCCTCTGCCAGGAGCCAGCCAAGTATGGACTGAAACCTCCACTAACTGTGACCTAAATAAACCTTTCCTTCTCTAAATTTGGGTGTCAGATATATTTGTCCCAGCAACAAGAGAAAAGTAATTAGGATAGCAGAAACAGCCCAAACTCCCACTATGAGGGAATAGATAAATTGTAGTGGATCCATTCAGGGGAATGTTACTCCGCTCTAAAAAGGAAGTGATATATATCCTCCAATGTAGATGAACCCCAAAACTATGATGCTAAGTAAAAGAAGCCAATGTAAAAGGTCTTATATGGTATCATTCCACTTACAGGAACCGTCCAGACTAGACAAGTCCATAGAGACAGAGTGGAGATTGGTGACTGCTAGGGGCTGAGGGCAAAGGGTAAATGGGGAGTGATGGCGTAGCAGGTATGAGGCTTCCTCTGAGGTGACGAGGGTGTGCTGGATGGGAGAGTCACTGTGCATCATTGTGAGTATACCAAACGCTGCTGAATTGTCAGTTTAAAAACATTAATTTGATGTGGATCTCATACCAGTAACATAAAATGAATCAGGCAGAGCCCAAACCGTAGTGCCTTCTCACCCAGCCTCAGAGTTCCAGTGATCAAGAGAATCACCAACACTGCTCTCTGGCACCCCCAACAAAGCACACCATGCAGGAACAGCGCAGACTTTCTGAATCTACTTACGGTAAACTGTGAGCCACCGGCAAAAGGATCAGGAAACGGGCTCATGGTGTCAGCTGGGAATGTTTTGATCTTCAAAAACAAAACAAGAGAGACAAAAAGGTTATCCTCAGATTAGAAAAGGTTTTGAAATCTTCGGCAGTGCACGCTTAACACAGAATTAAATGATGCAGGGGAACCTCGGAGGGCCTTGGAGGGCCTTTGTCCCTCAGCAGCGAGGGCATGGCAGGACTGTGCTTCACGTTGAGCCTTGGGGCCATACTCAGCAGGGACGACAAGCATGCTAGCCTTGCCTGAAGCTCCCTTTGCCGGGTTCTGCCTGGGTCTTTGAGGCATGCTGCATTCTAGGCCTGATCCCTCGCTCAGAGTATATAATGAGGAAATCAGAAGTGCTGGGGGCCACTTCCCAGGGCCTCTCCATAGTGATGGGGAAAGGTAAGGGGCCACATCTGGGACACAGTCTGCCACAATGTCAGGGAATTCAATCGGAAAGTAGTCCCTTGTCTCAGCACTTTAGTTGTTGGACTCCTTGTACACCTCAGATGACAGAAAGAAATCTCAAGGGAGAACCACGGACACATGTGAGAATCCTGCCACCGTGGGCTTTGAAAATAGCATGGTGCTCAGATGCGTGCAGCGTCAGGGATAACTGAAGCCCAGAGCTGGTTGGGGAGAGACTGGATACCCCCATCTGATCAGGTAGTGGTGGCCCAAAGGATTCTTGGGTTCCACAGTTGTTTTGTCCTTGCTTTCCTAGAGGCTGTGGGGGTTATGAAAGGACTTATTTCTTCAAGTCAGAATGTCAGCCAGCAGGTGGCTTCTGGTGAAGGCCAATGTGCTATCTACAGACAGAGGGCTGCAGCCAGGACTCCAAGGCCAACCCTGCCCAAGGGCAGTAGCCTTGTGTCTCTCAGGGGCTCTCACCTGTGGCTCCAGGACAGCACCTGGGTGCTCCTGCTGGTCAAATGGAAGGGTCAGTAGGGATGAGCAGCACCCATTAGACTGGGCCTAAATCAGCTAAGATTACATGAACAGGCAGAAGAGTTCTCAACCAGCAGGGCGACCCTAACACCCTTGCAGTGTACACCAAGGAGCCCAGCTCAATCCTGCCTCCCTTCTCCCAAATCTCTCCAGCCTCTTTGAGTATCTCAAAATTGCCAGAATGGGTCCCACCCTGGAAGAACTCTTGGGTGAAGCCTCACGGTATATTCTTGCCTTGCTGAGCAGGTTCATGTGGTCGGAGACCAATCTCAGGGCAAAAAGGAATGTGCAGATAAGCTTTCGGACCCTTCTTCAGTAGAAAAGAAAGTGGGTTCTTGTTGCTATTAAAGACACGTGAAAGTTAGCAACCTCAATCTGCTGCAAATTTTTTACTTGCCATAAATAAGCAAACTAGATCGCAGTAGTTACACCCTGCACTGCTCAGGCTGCGGCAGAGTCTGTGCAGACTTCTGATGGCACTGCAGTTGGCAGAACCACTTCAGAAGGGGACAAAAGCCAAAGCCACACTATGGAACCCGGCAGAGTCTAGCCTGAGAAAATGAAATCCTGCTGTGAAACGCTGCATGTGTTTCCTCCAACAGTGACACACTGGAAGCAAAGGACAATGTCCTACAGTGAAGGGTTGGTTAAGGTGGGTCACTCACTTGACAGACGATAAGCAGTCGCTGCAAATGTGGCAACAAGAACAACACAGAAAGAACACGGTACCGAGTGGAAAGAGAAAACCAGGAGACAGTATGGCTGCTATGAAGTCATTTGTGAAGTTGTGCAGGACTGTGAATAAACAGAAGGCAACATGGAAAAATGAAAATACTGCGCCAGGTGGTGCTTCCTTTCAAGTTGTTGGGTAGCACTCCCATTATGTTGTCGTGTTGATAAACAGCGATACAAGAAAACTTAAAAAATGACTTTCAACAGAAATGACACCTGAAAGTGCATCTGAGGAGTGCCAGCGCATGTATTTCTCACTCGGAAAAGCATCTATGCTCATCAAATGTCTTGGGAAACAAGCTCTTCCTGGTTCTCAAGAGTTAGGGCTGAAGGAATGGGACTGCAGCCTGTGTCCCAGTTTGGCCAGGCCCAGGTGGACCCCAGATTCCCCATTCGTCCTGGAGTGAGAGCACCTGTCCTGGGCTCCTCCAGGTTCTGGCACTCCTGGCCACCACACCTGTCCTGACAGGCCCTCGCCCTGCCGGGATACCTACCAGCCTCGTTTTGATTGGAGGGTACATGCAAACTCCAGTGGTCTCTTCCTTCATGGGGAGAGAGAGTGAAGGAGAGCAGCGAGAGCGGGCACAGTGGGGGCTGCTGGCGGGCTCTGCCTGCTCACGAGGAGAGGAGAGAAGGGGAGGAGGAGGTGGTGAGACAGGGAGGAGAGAGAGGACAGAGGGAGGGGAAAGGAGAGAAAGATAGCACAGTGCAAGACGGATCTGGCAACTCCAGACTACTCTCACACCAGCTCTGCCCACAGCCTGCTTGCAGCCTCTGCACAGCTGGCTGCTGGTCCCACCCCCCACCCTGCTCTCTCAGCCTCTCTCCTGCTCCACCTCCTCCTCCTTCTTCTCCTTCTCCTCCTCCTCCTGCTCTTCTTCCTCCTCCTCCTCCTTCTCCTCCTCCTCCTGCTCTTCCTCCTCCTCCTCCTTCTCCTCCTCCTCCTGAGCTCTCTTCTCTCTTCTCTACTATGTGAGCAACAGAACACACACTGTTGGTGTACCAGCAGTACATACACCAAACCCTCTTTCCAAGGCTGGCACAGACAGGTCATCTCCTGCACCAGGTGCATAGGACTGGTAGTGGCTTCTCCAAGCACAGTTAGGGTTCTGAAGCATTGCCCAGGCCAAGCAGCAAGGAGAGCACCATGGATTACCAATGTCAGCCACAGGAGCAATATGAAGATTGGCCACACACTAAAGAACATTTGCCTTCCATATCAGGTGCCTTCCCACCCTCTACGAAAGAAGGGCACTCACTGGGGGCTAGAGATACAGTGAATGGACAGCCAGCAGGGAACACCAGGAAGAGATACACCCTGGGGATGAACAGAGTGCAGGATTGCACCTGTCATGGGCTCTTTATTGTTGGAGTTCCAATCACAGATCCCCATTCCAGAGCCCAATATTGGGTACTTTACTGCTTAGCAGAAAATACCAAGCACTATGAGAAGAACACTCTGCCCTGTGAGATTCTGGCTTCTCCCCATGAGGACTGCCACATGCCCAGCAGAAGTCCAATAGCTTGGGCTGGCAAGGATAAGGATGATAAACAGAGAACTGGATGTTAGGACAGCGGCCATTGCGAGGTTAGTTTGGATTCCAGGGAGGAACCATACACCCCAGAGAACAAATCCTTTTAGTTTAAGGATTTCCTTATACAGTTTGTCTCATCTCAGCAAGAGGAAAAAAATGTAGCCTCTGAGTCAATTGCACCGAAAAATGATCAAGAAAATTGCAGGCCTCTTTCCCTCCACCAGGCTGACTTAACTCTGCCCTCTTGACAATCATGCAAAGCTGGACAATTTCCGAAGGGCTTTCATAACCATTATCTCACAGTGGTCTTCACAACAGTCTTGTTTTGCTAGTCGCATCTGACAGATGCAGAAATGGTATTTGCAAAGTCTGATTCCTGGATCCAAATCCTCCTGTTGATTATTTCTAAATACTGCTTTGGAGGTAAGTGAATCTGGATTAGTCACCTGTAGTTAAGCCTTACCCACTGCCTTAAAATTCCCTCCCAGCCCTTCCTGGTCCTCCAGATACATCCTTCCCTGTCACAGCACTGGAGGGAGGCCTGAGGAGGCCAGTGCCCTCTGCCTTCCAGGGTGTGTTCCCCACCCCACCTCCACCCCCACCCCCAGGGCACAGAGCCTCCAGCTAAAATTGGCTACAGTAGGGAACCCTGGCCCCTGGGCCTTTGTCCCTGCTGACATCAACAGACAACCGTGTGTTTTTTATGAAGAAGATAGAAGCTAGCATCAATGATCAATAAACATGACCATAGTGCTTAGAGGTCAAAATACTGAATGACCTAAGGCTTCCCCTAACAAAGTTGATCATTATGCTAGCATTTCTGGCTTTCCAAAATATGCATTCGAGTGAAATTACACAAAAATGCATCCCCAAGCTCGTATTGAACCTATGCCTTTAACTCTTAGTAAGTGAACAAGAAAAAAGACAACATATGTAATATGATACTATTTTGAAATACCATTTATTTTCTGGTATTTCCTTTCCTCCCTGGCACTTGCTCACACCCAGGCTGATTAGTTCTTTGATAGATATTTGGCTTTTGAGTTTCAAAATCTGACTCCTTAGGAGAACAGAAAGATTCCTGGCGCAGATAAATGACAAAAAAGTGTAAAGTTTCTTCATCATCTGAGTAAGAAAAGAAATTGCTCCTTTGGGGACAGTGGAGGAAAGCCAGGCAATGGGAGCCAACGTATATGGTAGTGAGGAGTGACAAAGGACCCAGATCTCTTCCATGGACAGAGGCTGAGAACTAGAGTCAAGCCCCTGCTCAGGCCCAGCAGGGAAGGCAGTGGGCCCTGGCGGAAAGGTCCCAACCGGTCGGGATTCATGTATCCCAGCAGGACAGAGATTCCCATCCTTCCAAAAGGGCCCAGAAGCAGCTGAGAATGTCCCAGGTGTACCAGCAAGTGCATGACACCAGGCCTCCATGGACCCAGGGGAGCACAGATGAGGCCATGAGGAGACACAAGGGGTACTCTGCTTGGCTTGAGATCAAGAGCGAGCCCTTTCAGATGAATGAAGTTCAAAATAAACCTCAAGCTGTTGACCTCAGACAGGATCGTACTCGTGACCCCCAAGCCCAGGGTCTGATCCTCTGCCCTATGGAGTCTCCTTTTGGCCAAGCCAACGTCTTCCTTAATGTGTCCCATCTTTACTCTGTGTCACACACCAGAAAGGACATGGATCTCGAATGGCCCTGTTTGGCAGTCAGGTGAGTGGTTTACAAGGATTAGGAAGATCAGAAAATCAAGAACAGAGAAGGTGGAGGTACTTATACTCTGCAGTACCTGGGAAGGGAGGCTGGCTGCAGGCCCCTTACCTGGGGCAGGGACAGGGCTCTGCAGTCCCAGAGTCAACACTGTTAATGTGTAAGTGTTTCCTCTGCCCACATCCTCTCTTCAGTGGCCACCAAGGAGACCCTGCATCGGTCCCATTCACACCTGGAGCAAATTCCCAATAGAGAAGTGCTACCTCCATGCACCTGCCTGCTCCCTTCCCTTACCCACCACCCCCAGCCTCCCTGCTGTGTCCTAGGCTGAAACTTGCATGTGACCATGAGCTGTGAGACGCAGGAGCTGAGACTCGTCAGGCACCAAGCTGTGAAGGGTAGAAGGCTGCAGGGAGCTACCACAAGCCAAGAGTCGGACATCAGAAAAGACGTCTGGGGAGAGGAGGGGGAAAGACTGCAAGAGCGAGGTTGGAAAGTGATTCTGTGGAGAACTGGAGAACACAAAGTTGTGCAGCATGCTAGAGAGCTAAGATGACACACCAGATTCAAGTCACCTTCTCTTCTGCCTGGTTTCGAGGGCTGCCAGTCCACAGCTGAGTCTTATCTTACTCTTGAAGCTCTGAACTGGGCCTCTTTCCAAGCCCCTCCATAGAGCAGTGGTTCTCAACCTTTCTAATGTCATGACCCCACAATACAGTTCTTCATGTTGTGGTGACCCCAAACTGAAAAATAATTTTGGTGGCTACTTCAAAACTGTAATTTTGCTACAGTTCTGATTCGGAATGGCTTTAGGCGACCCCTGTGTTTTGGTCATTTGACCCCTGCCGGGGTCACGACCCACAGGTTGAGAACCACTGCCATAGAGAATGGCCAAGAGGGTGGAGAGTCCAAGGGCTATGCTGCTTCCCATGGTGCTTTGCTGGGATGTGCCCGGTGAAGGCAAGGCCATCCGGTCCCACTCTGCTCTCTCCAGTTCCCTGTGCTTCTGTTTTGCTAGCCAGGGCTGTAGGGGTCTCAATCAGGAAGAGAGAGAGATAGGTGAGGCCTGTGGACTGCAAAGCAGATGACCCAGAAGAGGCACACTTAAAGGAGTCAGGTAATTCTCTGTGACAATATCCCCCAGGAAGTTTTGACTCTTTCCTGTTCTTTTATTATGTTTTTCCTTCCCTTCTTTTCGGCAGTACTGGGGATTGAACTCACAGCCTTGTATGTACCAGGCAAGGGCTCTAACACTGAGCTATCAGCTATCATTCCCCTGACAGCCACTGTGGAATGTAAACTATTACAAGCTGTCTCAGCCTAGTTTCTGAGTCCTGTTTAACTACTTTATTTTTTGAGATAGGGTCTCAATAAGTTGTCTGGGCTGGCCTTGAGCTTTCAGTCCCCCTGTCTCAACCTCCCTAGTGCCTGGGATTACAGGTGTGTGCCACTGTAGCTGCCAACGTGCTGCTGCCTCTGCTGAAAGAAAAACTGATGGAAGCCGAGAGAGGAGCTTCCAGCTGAAGGCACAGAGCTGGGCCAAGGAACCGCCCTGGATCCAGGCTGAGTCTCTTAGCCAACCCCCGGAGCACTTCACAGCCTCATCCCCACTCAGCAGCTCTGGTGACTAAGAGATGGTCCCAGTGATGTCCCCAAGCGTGGGCTGTGACCGTAGGGTTGAGGCTAGAGGAACGGGTTAGCTTAACAGGTGGTATATGGGCTAATGTGCAGAGTGACACGTCCTGGTTCCAGTCATGTTCCATCAGGATGGTGCTAGGACAGCTGTCCAGGACCTGGCTTTTAGGCCTGGTCCTGGCAGCTCTGTGATTTGGGACAAGTGCGCAGGCCTGTCAGGGCTTTGATTTCCCCATTTAGGATGAGGTCCTAAGGCACTGTTCTGCTGATACCCAGATGCAAGAAGTAAGGAAGTCCTGGGTACCTGTTAGGCATGGGGGCTGTCTTGCCTGTGCTGGTTCCAGCTCTGGATAAAGAACGACCTCTGCAGCCCCTCTTTTTGTATCCAGGACACTGACCTAAAGATGTAGGCACAGCTACCCAGATCCTGGGTGCCCACAAGCCCTGATTGGAAGCATGCTTCCCAGCTCTAGGCTGGGAACCCACTCTCTCTTCTACTCAGCATCCTGTAGTGAGGTGAGAGGGCTGCTGCTTTCTAGGAGGACTGGAAGGAAGGGGACTCCTGAGCAGACCACTGGTCCTAGGGGTGGATCAGTGTGCTACTTGGAGACGGAGCACAGCCAGAGGAAGCATGTCACATAGCTACCTCAGAGACAGCCCAGTCTGAACAACAGTCTCACACTTTAAGTTGCGGGTGTCATGAACATTGCCCCAGCGCTGACAAGCTTGCTGATACCCATCCCTGAGGGCTGTGCACACACACTCCTGCCTCAGGCAAAGGGCAAGTCCTCGTAGGAGTGCATTTACTGCAAACTTCAGGGAGTGGCTACATCTGGGTATAGTACACAGACGTGGATGACCCTGGCCTGGGTAGTGCAACCCCCTGAGCCCTGCTTCCGATCTAAATGTGAACTGTCCAGGGATGGATGAACTATCCTAGGGAGAGGGGTGACCTTCTGTTGCTAACGGGGTGGGAGCAGAGGCTGAACAAGCTTTTGGAAGCCACTGTGCCTGGATCACCTGCACACCTCTGAATCCCTGATGTACGCCTCTTCTTCCCTACTTGCAGTCTGCTATGTCTAAACAAAAGATAATTTCATAATGTCTACAAGCTGGAGCCCCAGTGCTATCATCTCCAAGGAATTCTATCACCCTTGAAAAACTCATGAGGAATATTTTAATAAACCAATAGTTTTCTGGATCACCAGGCCCTTTAATAAATTCTCGATACTCTGCTTATGCTGAGCTTCTTCCATAAAATGACTTGGTTTGCTTTCTTCACCTGGAAAATTCCTATTCAGACTTTTGAACCCTGGCACCATGACCCTGTCTAACCTCAGTGCCTGCAGGTAGTTAGATATTGGGTCTAGCAGCAATTGCAGCTCATATAAACTGTCTTATGGCACCTACTGCAGCATGTTTTAGCAGGTTGGAAACTACCCATGAGTCAAATTCATGGAATTACATATTTTCCCCTATTGGCCTTGCTTCCTGCCAAACATGGTCTTCTCTCCATGTTCCTCGGAATGCAGCTTTTTCTTCCTTTTTGCCTTCACAGGTCCTCATGGTACCCTAGGTCAAGGGGTCCTCAGGTTGCACACTAGACAAGGGGCCCTCAGGTCTCCAGGGTGATGCTGCCCTCCAGTTAGACCAGATGTCCTCACGCTGTTGCACAGAATTCTACAAAGCCTTAAGGCCCTCATGGGATATCAACTGGGGTACTGAGGCAGCACCAGGCCCAGGCACCTATTCTCAGCCCTTTTCCCCACTCCCTTTTTTTTCCTTTCCCATCATGAGTGCCTGAAATGCAGCCCTTCCTCTAGGCTCTGTTCAAGTTTGCCCAGTGTGAGGCAGATGAGCAAGAGGCCGTTCCAGCTCCAGCTCAGTCCCTGTGTGGTTTTCTCAGTCGGAATCCAGTCCCTGGATCCGTGATGGGAGTGATGAGGTGATTCTGGGCTAACCTACTGGTAAGGGCACTTCCTCTGTCAACAATTTTGTCCAACAAGAAGGCTTTGAATTTAGTCAAAGAATGTAATTCTGAAGGGTTCTGGGTTATGGGGTCATCACCAGCAGCCCACTGCAGAATGCCCCAGGATGCTACAGCATGCTCTCAGACTGCACCAGCTCTCCCAAGAAGAAGGATGTATAATTCCATCATGCAGCTGACCAGGAGCATCTAAAACCCATCTGTCCTCACTTGAAAGTCTTCCAAGAATCTTTCCTGTGCACACATTCCACCTCCAGCAAGTTGGCTCTAAGAGACTCCCACTGCTGGTCTCTCCCTAAGCACTTTCATGGGGCTCTTGGCCATTTATCAGTCTGGCTTTCTTTCAGCTTCTGCATGCCCTGCCACCCTCCAACCCTGGCATGTGACCAGGCATGCAGTAAACTCAGGAGATAGGCTTGACTTGGCTCACATTTTGACTCAAGGCCTAAGTGGAGATTTATGCTGAGCCCAAAGCGAACCATAATTCACATTCAAGCACGCACAGGTATTAGGCTAAATCCAGCCAAAGAAGTATCCAAGTTTGCTTGTATCATCCTATAATAATAGCACTTTGCACATATGTGTGGTGCTTTCTATTCTCAGAGGCCTCTTTTTCTCTTGCTCTCCCTCATGCAAACCTTGTAATACTCCTGTGACAATGACATCCTTATTTTATGGGTAGCATGTGGATTCTCTAATGACAAGGCTCTGTGAAGGTGAGCAGAGCTTGGAGCCAGGACTTGCCCGTGAGACTCCTGCTTCCGTGCTCCACCCTTTAAGTAGGGCTCTTCACCTGAAGGGGTCCCACCATGGCCTCTGTCCCTATGGGCAGAACTGTACACAGGAAGGATGAGGGCAGTTGGTGTGAGGGACCTGGCAAGCCGGGACATGGCATCAAGCTGGTGTTTCAGGCCAGACAGAGTGTCATAAGCCACTGTGGGATGGGTGGGCATGCAGCGCATAGCCCAGGAAGCTGGGAAGTGGAGACCCAAGCACGAAGAAGCCCTGTGGGCACAGCAGAAAAGTGCAGGCGGAGCCCTTGTAACCACCCTTTGAGGAGAGGAAGCAGTCTTCCCTCCAGGGCAGTCAGAGGTGGGGGACCCATGGGCCTGAAACTTCCACAATAACAGCAGATCTTGAGTATCTGGGACAAGAGGAAAGACCTTGCCAACAGCAGCCCCTCCCCATCTGTCCCATTGGCAAGACATTTCTATGGTCTGTGGCTTTAGCAATGTAGGAAGTTTACCAGAGGAGTGGCTTCTGTGAAATCCATCAGAAGATCGCCAGGCTCCAAGGTGAATGTACCTCCGTGGTCAGAGGGGCTCTACAGACACAGACAAAAACATACGTGGTTGGTGATGGATCTGGGTTGACAGCAGAATTCACCAGAAAAGGTAGATTCCCCACCTCTGTGCTGGTCTCATGAGTTTACTTGTCCTCTTCCATTCCCCTTGCCCTTCTGTGTTCAAAATGCTGAGACTGAACCCCATTTTTAAAATGTCTCCATCAGTAAAAGTACAGCTTGGGGTGGGCAAGTCTGTCCTTCTTAAAGCTACAATGAGTTTTTCTCGAGTGTGTTGAGTGTTCTTTGATGTGTCTTTTGGGGGCAAATGCTGTAGAGTCCTTTGGTCATAGAAAGAGGGAAGAAAGACTTTGTGTCCCTCAGGAGGAACAAGTGGCTTCCTAGAGCTAAATTGCTCTGCACAATAATGGTGAAGATGCTGATGGCAGCTGACTGGCACCTCTGAAGACTGCTTGGTTTTGGAAACCATTTTGTCCTCCTGTTCCAAGGGGTTTTAGCTGCATAGGTGGCCTCCAGGCCTCTGAAGGAGGTGAAAAAACTCCTGCTGTCATTCTCCATCCACAGGGCTCACGGGGACAAAAATGGCCAGCAGAGGGAGCCCTACGGCCTTCAGAGCATCGGCCACTCCTTTCAGTTTAAAAAAATTTCTGCCTATAGTTTTAGCCAGTGGTGGGCTGTAGGGCAGGAGCTTGTGCCCTGGCTTGAGACAAAGCTGTAAGAAGATACCCTGAAGCAGAGTAGGACCCAACCGAAGACAGTAGGAAGTGATCTACAGAAAAGCAGAGCACTGAGTCAGAGCCAGTCACCAGCCAAGAGGTCCAGCTCTATCCGGATCTATTCCTGATGTGAGGGGAAAGACTGGCCACGCTCATGCAGCTATTTCAATGTTGCTAGGGGGCTGTGGAGATAGCTCCGAGGCACAAGTGCCTGCTGGGCAAGTGCAAGGTCGTGAGTTCGAACCCTGGTCCAAAAAAAAAAAAATGTTGCTAGGAATCGTGGCCCTAGAAGCTGCAGAGGCCTCTGGCATGCAGTTTCCCTAAGCACTGGGACCTTCACTGGACCCACTGCTGGGCCCCGAGCTGGTAAGGCAGCAGATCTCATTTTTAGGAGGAAAAAACAGGGCTTTGAGCTGTCCCAAAGCACGTGACTACAGCAGCTGGGAACAAACTGGCACTCTCACCTCAATCTCAGGGTCCCTGTACCAGGCACACATCTTTCCTTTCCACAGTAACTCTTAAAAGTTTTAAAATTTTAGGTGTACGTTTGCAGTACATGCATATACTCATCGTGCCGTATTGGTACATAGCCATTCGGTTAGCATTAGGTTTGACGGCATCTGGACCCGTTGCTAAAGGTCACTCACAGAAAACCAACAGAAGGGCTTATGTGAGGCCCTTGTCACCACTCATTCACATCTTTGGTAATTTCTTGAATTTTTAAACCGGCAAATATTAATATTTCCTACTTTCAAATTATTAATGCAGCTTATCCTCTATAAGGAATGAGAAAGGGACATGCCCATGTTTTTATTCCACCAAATTGCCCATTATGGAGTGCATGTATGTGTGTGTTGTTTGTCCTTTTCTACCTTTACAGAAGAGTAGTAGCTTATGTAGGCTGATAGTCCAAATCAAAATTCCCTCAAGAATCCTTTACACTGTTCTTAAAGTACAAGGTACATGGTTTTATTTCATACTATGTCTTTTGTTAGTGGTTGGGTTATAATTTAGCAATAGGATATAAGAAAAATGTTTTGCCTTTTTTTTTTAAATGAATACACACAATTGAGTATACAAAATTGAAGTGGACACACTAGTGTAACTCACTAAATGAGTAGCGTACTACCACATGGACAGCTACTCCTCAGAATTTTGTTCCATACCTTGACCCCTGGGGACAGCTGGCTCTTGCCTTCTGACTTTGGAGGTGAGCTGACTTTCTGGAGCTTGGGGGACGCCAGTGGAATTGCAACTTGTGTGGCGGCTGTAGTGGCATTGATAGTTGCGGCTGTGGTCGTGCCCACTGCCTCAGCCAGGTCTGGAGGGAGGTCGTCTTCATCACTGCGGTTGCTAAAAGCACATGAAGCTCTGTTCATTACAATTATACACATGCCGTAGGGCATGCATGGGGGCTGGGGGGGAACACGAAGTCAGAGTAGGGTTGGCGCCTCCCCAAACAGGTGTCCACCAGATGTCCAGTTTGCAGAATCCAGTACAATGACCTTCTTCTAAAGTACTTCCAAGGTGGATTTTCTAGCACCTGCCAGGGCTTCTTTAATTGTGGTAGAATACATACACCGTGATGTTTATCATTGTAGCCATTTGTAAGTGCACAGTGCAGCAGGACTAAACACATTCATTACATTATATAACCATCACCATTATCCCCCCAAACCTTTCATCAACCCCAACAGAAACTATGTACATACTGTTATTGAAAAATTATTGTCCACTGCCACTTCCCATAGCTTCTGCTGACACAGCCTCCTTTCTGCCTCCAGAATTCACCTATTCCAGGTACCTTGTACATATAGAACCATTCAAGATATTTTTTCTGAGGGCTGAGGAGATAGCTCTGTGGTACAAGTACCTGCCTGGCAAGTGCAAGGTCATGAGTTCAATCCCTGGCTTGAAATTTTTTTTTAAATGATATTTTTTCTGGGTCTGGTTATTTCATTCACAATGACCTTTCTAAGACCAACCATGTTGAGACAGGTATCAAACTTCTTTTGTTTTTTTATGGTGAAAAATACTCAACTTATGGATGTATCATCTCTTACTCTTTCACCCATTGACAAGACATTTGAGTTTCCTTTACCTTTTGGCTGTTACAAATAACGCTATTAGAAATGTGGATGGAAAAATGGCTGTTTGGCTGTCTGATATCACTTGTTTTAGACTGAAATTTTAACTAAGCGTATAGTTGCTACTCCTATAGTAATTGTATGTTTAACTTTGTGAGGAACCTCCAAATCAAAGAATAGTATTTTGATTGGCTTTGCTTAGGCTAGTAAACACAAGGAGCCCACTGCTGAGAGCCAAGGGTACCATGGCCCCTTTTGAGGCCTAACAGCAGCTTTCCTTTGAATATGATACATTGGCTATAGGGAAGGAGTTGGGCCAATTGGTTTTACTACCAAGTGTCTTTGGTCTGAGGACCTTCCTGACAGAAAAATATGACAGAGGAATAAAAGTTACTAGACAGGAAGTCATAATGAGGGATCAGTCTAGCCTAGAAGCATGAGCTTTTCTCCAGTGCTTGCATGTTATGGTGGGATGATGGGGGGCACTGACTTCCCACAAGGAGGTTAGCACTGCAAAAATCCTATCCATTAATTTTGCTATTTTCTACTAATGAGAAACACTATTACTCTTTGATTTTTCAAAGCAGAATATTTGGGGGCAGCTTAAGAAAACACACATTTAAGTGAGAGGTTGATATTTTTTTTATACAATGGAGTATTACTAAGCTATAAAGAAATATAAACTTGAGGCTTTTATAGGTAAATGGATACAACTACAGACCCCCTCATAAGTGAAATCAGACTCACTTGTATAAACATTCTGTTCTCTCCCTAGAGGAAGAACCTGAAAGAATAAATAAAATTCAAAAGGAACAATAGATGCTATGAAAGGGAAAGAAACTGTTCAAAGGGAAGGAACAACTGGAATGAGAGAAAAGAGAAAAAGAAAGAAAGGAAAAATATATATGTATAGACACAGGACAGCTTGCATAATTTTACTGCTGATTTCTACTGGTCCATTGAAAGAACAGTTAATGTTTATTTTCCTTCTTTTCAAATTTTTTTTTTTTTACCAATTTTGCAGGCTTATATCTGATAATCTGAACAACTGATCTGAAGACAACAGATATGCAATATAACAACCACCACTGAATTCTTGTCATTTTATTTAGCAAAATTTTGTATCATTTCTAATGTATTCTTTTAGTGTTTCTTTAAGAAACTAAAAAAAAAATTAAAAGAAAAAGTTTTTTCTTTGTTTTGGAAAGTAAAAAACAAATTTTATTTATTATTTTTTAAAGAGAATAAAAATAATAAAAAAATTAGAAATAATATAGATTTTCACTAAACATAATGATAGGAATTCAACAATGGTCATCATGGGGCCAGCCAAATAGCTCAACGGATTAAAGGGCCTGTTTAGGCAGATGCAGAGGCCAGGGTTTGATCCCCAAAGCCAGACCCACCTCTGTGGTGTCTGAGACTAGGCATGGTGGGGCATGCCTGTAATCCAGCTCTTGGGAGGCTGAACACAGGTAGATCACTATGATCCAATCTATGTACTGTAGATCCTTACTAAAAATGCAAAAAAAAAAAAAAAAAAAAAAAAAAAAAAAAAAAAAAAAAAAAAAACAGAACAAAAAACCCCCAATGGTTGTTATATTGCATATTGTTATCTTCAAATTAGTTTAGATTATCAGATATAAGTATGCAAAATTGGTTTCAAATTTTAAAAAGAAGAAAAAAATTAAACATGAGCTGTCCCTTTCTTGTCTGTCTGTGTTTCTTCCTTCCTCTCTCTCTCTCTCTCTCTCTCTCTCTCTCTGTCTCTCTCTTTCTTTCTTTCTCTTTTGTGGGACCAGGGAGATAGCTCAGTAGAATAAGCACTTGCCTGGCAAGTGCAAGAGCCTGAGTTCAATCCCTGGCCCTTTTCAACAGACCCCTAGAAAAGATTTTCTTAAAGAAACCAATTTGGTGACTGAGCTTTCCTTTCCTTCCTGGCCACCTATCGATCCATCATTATTTCAAAGTGGTCACAAGCCCAAAATGGGTGATAATGTTCTACGTTTAAAAATATAAAACCAAGCAAATGCTGCCTGCCTTGCCCATGGGAGGCATATATTCATGGCTTCATTTATTCTGCACAGGTTATTAGGATTGATAAGTACTCAAACCTATTCACTCCGACTATCCCAACACATGAACCTGCTATGGAGTCTGGAACAAGGTGGGCTGTGTCTCCCCCTTAAGATCTCCACATGGGCCTTGTCTTCCTTTCACAGGGTGTGAATGGCAGGGCTGAGGTGGCAGTTTGAGAGCTTATCTGGCATTCTGACACTTCTTGCCCTACATTTTGTACTCTGGGAAGCCCCTAAACTTGATCTTTTCCCAAAAGCTTCCAGGTCCTAGGGAAGAGAAACAGAGAAGCACATGATGTGGCCAGATCCCTGAGCAGGAACTCTAACCGCACTGTCACATATTAACCTTCATAAAGTTCCTTAGAGGTAGATATTTGCTACCACCCATTCTACAGATGAGGAAAGAGCAGCTCAAAGAATACATTTCCCAAGAGCATACAGCTGTGAACCAACTATGGTTCTCACAGAAGCCTGTCCACCTTCAGAGCCCTCTGTGTCTAGGGGTCCCCTACTGCTCTCTGAGGTTCACTGCCAAGGCCACAATCCAGGTCAAGAAATGGGAACTCCCTTGGGATTAGTACTACAACCATGACAAACAACCATCCCTGCCTTTACTGTAGCACTTACTATCTTCTTGGGACTATGATTATTTACAAGTCTGTTGTTGCCTACAATATATTGTAAATCATAGGATAGAAATTGTCAAGGTCACTTTACTATTCTCTTCTCTGACAGTGCCTAAAGCAGTTCAGTACTTAAGAAGGCCAGGAAACTTTTGTTAAGCTAGGCTGAGCAGCACCGGACAATCACCCACCTCACACACAGCTCTTTGGCTCTGTCTACAGACCATGCTACCATTACACTAGCATATCATGAGAGACGGCTTTTGCTTGTGCCCTGGAGCAAACCCTGTTCTAGCATTCATGCTATCATGAATTTCTTCTCTTGAGTATGAACTAGACTTTGTGACTTGTTTCTAATGAACAGAATGTGGCAAAAAAAAAAAATATATATATATATATGTGTGTGTGTGTGTGTGTGTGTGTGTGTGTGTGTGTGTCTACTGTGATTAGGTTGTAAAAGACTTAGCATGTTGTCTTGTTAACACTCTTCTCTGGATCTTCTCATAGGTTTTCTCTTAGTGGAAAAAGCCAGAGATGTCTAGCCAGAGGGTGACTTTGGCCCAGTGCCCCTTGAAGACCAGTAACTACATGAATAAAGCTTCAAATATGACCACAGCCCTTGGTGACACCTTGAATACACTCCTGTAAAAGATCCTGACAGCAAAGACCCCGGAAGCCACCCCAAGCTCCCGACCCCTAGATACTGGGAGGTGATGACCTGTCCTGGAGCATTCTGCTCCCCAATATGCGAGAAGTGCTCATGCCCACTGTGTAGTGTTTGCAAGGTAGAAGGCCTGGTCCCGCTAGGACGCACACTGGGAGTAAAGAAAATGCGGGGGATAGCTGAATACCTAGACCCAAATATGAAGCACTACTGTAGTTGTGAAAATTGAAAAACTTGCAGTACAGAACTCACAAACTATATTGTCTTGTTAACTTCCTCACTCGGGGAGGCTTGATTTCTGGCTTTTCCACAGCTGGCTGGGTGGCTTCCACACGAATAGGGATAGGACTTCTAGAGACATACCAAACAAGACAACACCAACAGAAAGTTGAGTCTTTTTTTGGCAATGCAAACTGTTTTTCAGTAACTTATGTCTTAATAACATTGATAGCTAAGAAGTCCATATTGTTCTGTTTCTCTGCTTATCTTTATAATTATTTTGAAAAGACCAGGATGTCTACAGACAACAATAAACAAAGATCATAGAGAAGACAATATAGCAAGGGAGGGCCTAAATATAATTAGGGTCTCAAATAAAGCTCCCCTGCTGTAAATAGCTGCCCACACTTTCACAATAGGAGCTCAGTTCATAACCAGGTTCTGCCAGGAAAATGAAGAAGGGAAATCAGTGGATAACTCAGTTTCATCAATAATTGGGTGTCCATGCTGTTTAAACACAGCACAGAATATATGACTAAATAAAGAACCATAGACTATGTCATGTGAAAAATACATACTCAGAAGGCCTTTAGGACTTGCTATATATTTCAGTTCTATGTACATGTCTAAAGGTCAAAAATCAAATTTCATTTTTGCCTTTCCTCAACCATTTATGCAATAACTGATAGGTCCTATTCAAAACAGGGATGTTAAGGAAAAGTTTTACCATGTTTATAGTGGTTATGACTAATTTTATTTTTAAAAGCCAATAATTAGCTTCCAGCACATCTAAATATGTTAAGGCCCCAGCAAGTGACCCCAGGAAAGTCAGTGAAGACTTCTGAGCCCCACTTTCTGTTGTACTCAGGGGCTAATTGTATGATAAGTATGTGGCTAGTGCCTAAGCCTAAGAAATGTTTGTTGCATAAACACAGGAAAGAGCAGATAAAGAACAGGAGCCAAAAGGCAGGGAGCCCAGTGTAAGCCAACAAGATCCCTGGAAAGACTCAGGCTCACAGAGAAGCCTGTAACTGTGCCTAGGACAGCGGAAAGCTTTGTGGAGGAATCCACTCTTAACTAGGTGCAGGGAGGTAGAGTCAGTGACCTGGCTGAGGGCAGGTACCAGCGCTGCTGACGGGAAGGTCCCAGGAGAAGAGAAAGGGTTCAGGGCTGGAAAGCAGGGGCTGGTCTTCAGGACGTCAGGCCACTAGGTTTCCATGGAAGGCCAGGGTAGAATTCTAAAGGTTTTAGGCAGGTGAGTGGCAGGTTGGATCTGTGTTTTAGAAAGGTCCTCAGAGAAATGTAGAGGGCATGGATGAAAGGAGACCAGCAGCACCTTAGAGGAGGTTCAAACAGCAACTGAGGAAGAAGAGAGAATGCAGGCTGGGACTGGGCTGGGCAGGGCTGAGGGTCCTGAGAAGGAGAGGATGGGTGTAGGAGATAACATGAAAGCTGAATTGATTGGGTGTGATGATTAATTAGGTAATGGGATGAAGCAGGAGAAAACAGACTCCCAGGTTTCAGTCCTGGGTAAGAAATAGAAAGTAATGTCATTTCTCAATAGTGGAAAACAAGGGAAGCATGATGGCTGGGAAGAGATAGTTAACTCTCTGTCTCTGTCTCTCTGTCTCTGTCTCTCTGTCTCTGTCTCTTTGTCTCTCTCCCTACTTCTCTCTGTCTCTCTGTCTCTGTCTCTGTCTGTCTCTGTCTCTCTCTCTCTCTCTCTCTAGTACCAGTGATGGAGCCCAGGGCCTTGTGGATGCTAGGCAAGTGCCTCACTACTGAGCTAAAATCTCAGCTCAAATGAAGAGTTCTGGAAAAGCTCCAAAGGGTATATGTTTCTAGTGGAAGATAAATTTACACCAGAACATAGAGTGGAAATCTTAAGATGACACAGAGAAATGTTAGCTTCTCCTTTGGGCATCAGGATAAGAATTCCCAAAGACAGTGGATCTAGTTCTTCTGGAGTACTTACTAACATGCTGATTCTGTCCCTACCCCCACCCTCACCCCCACCTACCCACAATCTGAGAGGTCTAGTGTGGAACCCAAGAGCCTGCACTCTGAGTGAGGTGTGACACTGTGCCTCTGGGTAATGTTACCCTAGGGATCCTCTGCAGGTGTCTATAGGTCACAGAGATGACAGACAGGGCTGCTGTGAGCTAGATGCTGTGACTCACTTGGGCCACAGCAAGGAGAGCTTCTGCTGCCCATGTGACCAGGGAGGAGGGGTTTCCTTCTGGTTAGAGGTGAGGAGGAGTGGCCTGGGAGATGTCATGAAGTGTCATGAGTGGTTCCAGTCCTGGCAAGGGGCTCAGCATGGGCCACATCCCTGAGCCTGGGGAAGAGCCACAGCTGAAGCTGGGGTGGGCAGGGACTCTGTTCTGGGGGAGTCTGTCTTTAAAAGCACAAAGTCAGTTCTATATGCTTGAGAGACAACCTGGAGTGCTGAGTTACTTGTTAGTGCAGCAGGAGCAATATTAAAACTTAGATGGAGCAATAGTCATTTAAGGTGAGTTCTTTGGGCTCACATTGTCTTGGGTCCATTTTTCCTAGGATTTTATCAGCCAGTCCCCCCTGACTTCAATGTTTTGAGGATAATGTTGATAACATAGAGGATCATTTCCCCAAACAAGAAGCAACAGACCTTACATTAGCATCCTGAAGACTTGACTTCTTATTGATATTTACAAAGGTTGGTTCCTCTTTTCCTATCTGTTGAAAAAAAAAAAACAGCTGGGTGAATAAAAGCTGAGCATGTTGGCATGGAAAAGCTCTCCCAAGTCACCTACATCTGAAGGATGCAAAGATGTGAAGGTGGACAGCAAATAATTCATCAAGGACTCAGGCAGTGGCAATCTTATTCTGGCATTTAGATAAATGATCAAAAAAAGTTTCCTTGAGTCATTCCCCACGAAGAGATTTAAGACACACTCATCTAAATGTAATCAATTTTTGTATTCATATTTTCATTAAGCACCTGCTACGAGCCAACTCATGTCTGAATGAGAAAAGGATGGTGTTGGAAAAAGAAAAGCCCACAGCTTAATCCCTCACTCACATTTCAGATCCAGAATAATAATCAGCTCCATGCTCACAGTGTACTTATAGTTTACAAAAGAATTTGGAATCTGTCCTTTCAGATCAGTATAACAAGCTTAGGAGGAATGACATCATTTGATTTTGACAGAAGCCTTGTCTTCCTCCCTCTGGTGAGTCTGAAAGAATGGTGGGGGTGGTAGGAAACACCTACTCTGCCAGCTGGGCTGACAGAACACACACTGGTGGCCAATGGGAAACGCAGAAGCCTGTGGCCTACACTGACTGCAGTGCACCAAGAGTGGCCTTTGATCTAGGTTCATGCTCAGCAAAGCTTTCCAGGATCTGGCTTGGTGGGCCCTGGATTGGTAGCCTACCATGGTTCCACACATAAGGACTGGCCCTGCTTCCTGATCAAAGCCTTTTCTAGAGCCAGGAATAACAGAGAGCACTGCTGGCCCATTGGACTTCTATTTCCTTCCCTTATATCCTGGTCCTGCATTGAGTTCAACAACGGACTAATACTTAAATCCTTGTCAGTGCACCAACATTTTTTATACAGCACTAAGTCAGGATCTAAGCTTGGTCGTTCATGTCTGTAATCCCAGATACTTAGGATGCCGAGGCAGAAAGACTACAAGTTTAAGGCCAGCCTGGGCAATTTAGCAAGACCCATTTCAAAATAAAATTATAAAAGGGCTAGGGATATCACTCAGAAGTACAGTGCTTGCCTAGCATGTACAAATTCCTGGGTTCAGTCTTCTTTACTGCATGAATAATACTCTTGCCTCACAGAAGCCTGTCCTAAATCAAGGATTCCCAAAACATATTTCTGTGTCCCATGAACACTGGTTTACAGACCACAGTGGGAGCTTTTTTACAATGACCAATTTAGGTGCACAGGAGGGTGAAATAGGTTTCTTTGCCATGGTACTTCTCAGAACTTATAAAAAGCTAATATGTGGCCATAAGCAGTGCTTCACTGAGTTCAGAGACACCAGCACTGGCCACAGGGGCCCTTGCTCCAAAGTCTAAGTTCTTATTAGAAATTATTAAGCCCATTTTAATATTCAGGGCACCATTGTTCCCTCACTGCAAGTGCTTTCTGTGGCTGCTACTATAAGTCTCTTAGACCTACAGTGGTAGGCTATGGACAGGGGACTGCAGATTCACCCATGCCGGTGGTCTCTGCTGACATGCCAGCTTTCCTGTGGACTTCTGTGCTTGTGAATGTGTGAGAACCATTGCTGTCCATCTGTCTCTCTGCTCTTTCATTTGCCTCATTAATAACTGTGTCCCAGTGAAGTCTTCATAGGCAAACCTTGGCTGACATACTGTGGTGGTCTCCCGCCTCCAGATCTAGACCCACTCACCTAGTGTCTCAGTCCTTCTTTGGGCAGCAAGGGAGCCTACGTGGTAGCATCACAACACCTAGGCTGCATACCTGGGCACTGGCCCGGGAGGCATTCTCCAGTTGCGCTTTCAGGATGTTACATTTCACATGGTCCGCCACAGGGGAAGGCAGCAGCGGTGTCTGCAGTGTCTTCTCAGCAACTTTCTTTTCTTCAGCCTAACACAACACAAAAGATAGGCAACAGATGGTAAATGATGGAAAAACAAAACACACACACATGTTAACTTTCCTCAGCAATTACAACTGTAAGTAACACAAAGATCTAAAGACACACAGGCACACACAGGCAAGTATGTCCCCAGCTCCTTAGGTCTGTGCCTATGCTATACTCAGCAGAGGACACATTGAGCATCATTCCATTCTTGTGGGGCTCGGAGGATGATGCATCAGGAGTTGAGGTGAAGGTTAAGAGAGGCAGGGTTGTAGAATCTTGTAGTAGGGCCAGAAGCCAAGCCTCAACCTTCAGCTTCCTTATACCCAGTCCAGCACTATTTCCCCCATAACTATCATCTCTGACTTGAAGAGTCAAAGGGCAAACTGAAAAATAGAAATATTTTTACAATAAATCTTGCTGTGAACTGTGAGTCTCAACAAGGAATTGATATTTGCTACTTATGTCCACTGGAAATTGAACGCAGAGTCTTTAGCATGCTAACATGCTCTACCACTGAGCTTTACCCCTAGTCCTTGTTACTGTACTGTAGATGACATCTTGGACTTCAATAATTTGGTTGCATCTTCACTATTTTTACCACCTCCTGAATGTTAATTGAACAGGTATCTAAAATTTATGTGATTTAGTTAAAGTGGATTACCCTAGGATGACATATTCCTACATTATTCATGGAATAATATCTTTGAAATTATAAGCTCTATAATTATTATATTTATTGTAATAGACATGATATTTACATAACTAGTAAAAGAAAAAAATATTCATCTATACGTGCAGCCTGAAATCATCTTTGATGACACACATGCCACTTTTGGGAAATAATGAGTCATTGCTAAGTATATTTTTGTGGTCACTGCATATCCTGGTGCAAATATGGGGCTTGAGGTAGACTAAGTATCCAATAAACACCAAGGATGATTATGATTATACACTGTTATTACCAGAAGAGATATGTATTTAATAACAAAGGCACAAGACTATAGGATTGCTAGAAGTCAATTTAGTAATATCAGGAAATGATGTGGCACAGCTACCACCATGTACCAGGGCAAGAATAAAACCTTCTAAAGCCCTCAAGTCCCTCAAGTTCTGAAATTAATCTTATTCATTAGATGGAAAGGCCTACTGAGCACCTTGGTGCAGGGGCCATTGTAGGAATACTATGAAAACCATAGAGGAAATATAGGGAAATCGGCTGGCTACATCATTTAATAAAGAAAAGAGGACATAGAATACAGTTTCCCAGTGGGCCTTCAAGCACCTAGAGGAGCATGTGGTAGAATAAACAGCTAAGCAATTTTATATAATACTAACCAGACAGGCAGACGTCCTGGCTGGTAAGCCCGGCTTTTCCCCACCAGCATCATCTTTAAAAAGTGTGGGATGCAGGGATGTTGATTTTGATTTTAAGTTTCATTTTTTAAAAAAGGTGATGGTGGTAAAAACAAAGCTGGGAGTGACAGGGCTTACCTGTAATTCAGCAAATGGAGAGCAAGTGGGAAAACTTCATGGGCCCTGATCTTCAAACACACAAAAAGGGTCAGGGCTAGAACTCAGTGGTAGAGCTCTTGCCTCGTGTGTGTCAGCCCCTGGTAATTAACATTTACTTTGAGGTTCCTGTGGGCCAGCCCTTGGCCACAGGTATCGTATGTGTATCTTGCTTTATCTTCTCATTTGTCATCTTGTTTGGAGGTAGGTACTATTATTGTCACTCTTTTAATAAAAGATGAAAGGTTTGTATGGAGAGAAACCAGATTATTACATCCATGAGTAAGATAAACATTACATTCATGAGTAAAACAAAGTAGAGATGGAGGGGCTGGGGAGATATCTCCAGGCACAAGTGCCTGCTGGGCAAGTGCAAGGTCGTGAGTTCGAACCCTGGTTCCACAAAAAAAAAAAAAAAAAAAAAAGTAGAGATGGAAGTCATTTGCCCCAGAACACAGAGAAGGTGACATTTGTAGGCAGGAATGTTCACCAACTCCAAGCTAGAGCTCTTAGCCGCTCCACCTACTATCTGCTTTTCACCTCTCTGCATCTTTCTTCACAAGATTTTTAGGATATTCAAGTGAGAAAAAATAAAATAAATATCACTTTGCCACTACCTTCTTTGGTTAGGAAAGAAAATATACCAAAAAATCATACCAGATATGAGGGCACTAATGCTGCTAAGTCATCAAGCTGGGCTTCAAGACCAGCTCACCTGGCCAAGTGCACTATCCTAAAGGACTTGGATTTCTCCTTTAGGCAACTACTAACTTATTTATCACTTACGTATTTGCAAAGGGTGGGATTCATCTTATGTTTATAATCACTTAGGTATTTGTTTCATACATAAATGGATATTTTTATTGATGTATGAAGAGTTAATTTTTCATTTGGCTTAATTTCTTTGGAGTAATGTGCTGGGATCCAGGAATTAAATTAGTTGCAAAGCTCAGTTGAGTTTTTTGACAATTGCTTAAGGGAACGTAGTGAATGCTGACAGTAATGACTGAAAACCTGCTTTAAAAAAAAAAAAAAGATGCTGCTAAAATAAGAAAAGAATGGCCACTCAACATTGATTCTTCCTCTTTGAATTTAGCAATGCTAAACTGATTTTTTGGACACAAAATTCAAGCTGGCTTGTTCTTGTTCCATCTGGACAAAGCAAAGGTGATAACGTTCAACAATATGATGGACTCAGGTAAAAGCCAATGTAAATTGGGAAAATTTGTCCATCGCTGGATGAATTAATTTTTTCCTTGTTTATTTAAAAGACATTTTTATGGGAGACTATAAGGCCATAGTTCCAGCTTGGAGGATGGCCCAATAATGTGTTTTCTGTCTTCTGAATGGCCACATTTTATATTTTATGCTCAATTTTAACTGCAGAAATGTACTCTATCATTCACTATGGAAATACAGATTTCAAAGCACACAAACACATGAAATTGGGCTTTCATATTATGATAGCTGGAACTTGGCCATCTTTTTGAGGATGTCATTTAGGGATAAAGACACGAGCACATGCATATTTAGCTTGTTAATACAAATTGTTTATACATTTTAAATCATAACACTTCAATTCCTGTGATAATTTTGGGTATAACTCTGGAATTGGGTGGCAAACATGATTTTTCATCATTAAATTAAAAATAAGAGGTTAATTAAACCTTAGAAGAATAAGAGGATGCTTCATTTTATGCCTGGGAAAAACCTTTCAATGCCATCCAAGTCAATAGTACTCAGTGATCTGTTCAAGGAAAGCTTTATTAATGATCAGGATCATTTGCTTATGTTTTAGGACAGAGGGAAAGTCGCCTGTATAATCATATAATTGTAGCCTGCTTTCTGGGACTTGGGCCCAGGGCTTCACATATGCTTGACAGCACTCTACCACTGAGCAACATCCCCAGCCCCTTGATCTACTTAGAGTGAAGGAAGAAGAGAAGGAAGTTACAGCTTGAGCTGCAGGAAGATGCTCCATCACCACAGTTGTCTCAGCTGTGTCATCACCCAGGAAGGCCCCAACCCTCAACATCCTATCAGTAGTCATGGTAACCGTCAACTACCATAGAGCTTGGTGCTGCCAGCTACCCTCGTGCTGACCAATACGCTGTGCTTCTTTGCAGAGAAGGTTTGCATTTTGTCAAACTCCAGTTAAGCCCCCAAGCCAACCACTGATTATGTGTGTTGAGGAAGAGAAGTTGAAAACCAATCCAGAGGCAGGTGAGGTACCAGGCAACACCTACCACTGTAATTCTCCCAATAAAAAGGGAGAAGCTGACTCTTAGAAGACAATCAGAGCAGAAGTTAAAAAAAAAAAAAAAAGAAGAAGAAGAAGAAGAAGAAACTAGTAAAAATTCCTCCTGGCCACAGGTACCCAGCTTAGGAGGCAGGTCAGGGAGGTAACCACAGGTTTGTACAAGCACAAAGTCCACGCTCCTTGCAGCATCCAGCACTTAGTACCTTGTTTATGTTGATGTGCAGAGCAGGCCAGGGTCCCACAGCCTTCACGGTCTCCAGTTCCAGCTTCTTCAGATGGGCAGCAGCCTCGCTGAACAGGGCCGGTCCTCCTGGACTCAGTTCTACAAAGTGATGCCAGGGAAATGAATACAGAAAGATGAAAAGGGCAGATAGACACAGGAAATAGGGGAATTGCCAGAGTCTGACTCCCACCCCATTTTCTGCCTGACTTTTTCTTCTCTAATTTAACAGGGTGTCAAGTTAGAGCTCAAATTGTCAAGGCCTAAGTCCCCCACCTATATTTAAGTGGGATGTCCCTGGGCAAGTTGTGTTACCTCTCCAAGCCTCCAAGTCATTTTAATATAAAATAAAATACATACCTGCAAATATTAAGAGCTGCTGCAAATATTAAATGAGGCTATTCATGTCCAAAGGCTTTGAATATGAAATGGTACTGTGCAAACTAGAAAGATTAATGTTCAGGCTAATAGGCACATAAATATGCCTTTAAAAAGTCATGTTATATTTCTAAAATAAAACCCACCAATTTTGTTGGATTAGTTTGCCACCACTGCTTTCTGTAGCTTTCAGACTCATTGATATGCATTAAATATTAAATATTCATTGCATAGTAAAACTTGTGCTAAGTACTGTTTGCAATTGAGATCTGGGGAGCTGAATAAAGAAGGGAATGAGACACAATTCTAGTCTACAGGGCAGACAGGTGTGCACACAGATGAATAGGAGCAAGCAAGCAAGAACTCCAGCTCCTGGGATGGTGGAGGGCTGACGCAGACTGTTTCACCAATCACATCTGAGCTGGCTTCTCAGGGATGTGTAGGAGTTCGTCCAGGCAGAGGGAACTGCACTTGCAAAGGGCAGAGCTGGGACCAGCACAGCGGTTGGTGCGAGGGGAGCTAGAGGGCGTGGTGTGGCTAGAGACCTCGGTGGCAGCCAGGCCAGGCCAGTTGCACGTGGTCATGTTCTGAAGTGTGGGCTTTAGCCAGGACAGTGAAGTACTACTGCAGGCTGTAAGGCATCTGACCAGAACTCTGGGGCAGAGCTGATTTCGACAGCTTTGAGATGCATTATACACAGGAGCAGGTGCACCAGTATGAACCCGTGAAAATTACTCAGATACCAAAGATGAGGCAGGGACCTGGCAAGGCCAGTGTGGGCAAAAATGAGGACATACAATTTTGAGTCTTTATTTATCAGATGGGTTAGGAGTTCATGTTCTGAGTTTAGCCACCTCAGAGTTACTCCCTGCGCTGCAGAGGTGATGGCCGAATAGTTCTTCCTGTTTGCCAGTGGAGAATCATTCAGTACCGGTGCTGGAAGATTATTTGGTGATTTATTTATTTATTTTTGAAATAGGGTCTCACTCTGTAGTCCGGGCTAGTCTTGAACTCACTATACAACCCAGGCTGGCCTCAAACTCACATCGATCCTCTTGCCTCAGCCTCACAAGTGCTGGGGTTACAGGCATGTGCCACCATACCTGGCCACATGGTGATCATTTGGATGACCTCTCTCTATTCTATGCATAAATGAAAAAACTCAAGGATCAGAGAGGGCATCTGGCTGCACAGCAAGAGCTGGCATCAAAGCCACCTTGACCTGACCTCTACCTCAGTGTTTCTCAAAGAAAAGAACTTAATTTTCCCCCCTAGTCAATCAGAGATAAGTTCTTAGGTAAAATGCAAGAAAGGTGAGTTTTTAAAATAAAATCACAAAACCAAATCCATTGTTTTAACTGGATTTAACAGATACAATGTCACTCGATCTCCCTGCTTATACCATTTCTGTTGCCTCTGTCCCTACGACTTCCTACTGGGATGACATATGCGGCCCACCTGGTCTGCCTGATGTCACCTTTCACTCAGCAGCAGGTGTCAGCATGTGTTTTTCTTTCTGTTATTAGGACAGCAGTGACTCCAGCCAGTAACCTCCCTCCCTCTTTCTCTTCTCCATTGCTTTCTCTTCCCAGAGCTGGGTCCTCTGCAAGCAAAGAGCTGCTGAGAAATGAGGTGGGGAGGGAACTGTCACCCTGACACGGTTGACCTGGAGCTTCCTGGAAAGCTGTAGTCGCTACCTCCTGCCTGCTGAAATGCATCCAGCCCTGTCTGCTCCAACGTGGTCATCAGCGTGACGGCTCCATTTCTCCAAGCTGCTTAGGAAGCATCGGCCAGGAGTTCTAGGAAACCGCTCTTTTCCTGGGGCCCAACCTCATGCTGCCCCCTCCACCGGACTCACTTGTAAGGGACTTGCTGTTGGAGTTCGGGGACCTCAGAGGCCCCTCCTTTTTCTCCAGGGTCAGCGAGAGGCCGTAGTTGGCATGGTGGTGATGCTGGTGGTGGTGCCTTCCTGAAGCTTTTGAGGGGTATGGTGTGCCCCCATTCTCCTCGATGCCAAACGGCAGCCGATCCGAGGGGCTGAGCGCTGGGGAGGGGAGTGGGTAGCTGTGGTGGCAACAAAGTCAGGATTTAGGAATGCAAACTGCCTTACCGGGCCCGTGTACAGAGAGATGTCCTCTAAGTGCACGACACCAAAGAGAACTAAGTTCAGTACACAGAGCTCCATTTAAAATACAGAATCATTGGCACTTTATATGGAAAGAGGGAAAAGTGACAATTTGAATATATGAGAGACAGTACACCTTGTACCATAAAAGTTCCTAGCTTTGAAATGGAATATTTTCTAGTTTTTAAAAAGCATTCTCTAAGTGGGAGGAAAAGCTTAAAAAAAAAAAAAAAAAAAAACCCAAAACAAAAGCAATCATTTTAAGCCATCCCATAAAATTGCATTACAAATGAGAAATTCCTCCCAGCAAGCGCCTGCTAACATTGCTGCTACATCTTCTAATTCCAGTGGCACAATGAATGTGCTGGTTGTGGCTATAAGGATGACATAAACAGAGCCCTCTTGTGACCATCTTCTCTGGACATAAAGTAGTGGTATCTGTGGGAATGAGACCTATGCACAAAGACAGAAAAGATGCCTAGATCTAGCCAGCAGGGAAGCTGCTAGTATCACTGAGCTGATGGAGGAGGTGGATTTCTCCCATATATCCTACATGCTCTGGATCATCAGCAGCTTATTGTTGGCTTCTTTGGAGGTTGTACAGCAGGAGCAAAGGACCAGTGGTAAGAAGGGTAGCATGTCTGCAAGGGATTGCATGGGGACATCACAGCAGGAGGTGAGGATGAGAAGGTTAGCTGGGGTTGGTCATGAAGAGCTAGGCATGCCAGGGCCACAGGGCACCATAGAGAGGGAGCCAGCTGCTCTCTGGATTGTCCTGAAGTACAGCCTGTCACTTGGGGACACCAAGAAGGAGGTACCAAGAAGATCCTGCTGCAGGAGCACAATTGACTGCAGAAGAACAGGCACTACCTAGCCCTGCACTGGCTAGAGAGTGGGACTCTGATTGTCCCTGACCCACTCCTAGAGACTTTTCTCAAGGACCATTGTGTGTGTGTGTGTGTGTGTGTGTGTGTGTGTGTGTGTGTGTGTAAGAAAGTACAAGGAGGATGATTAATTCTGGGAATGCACTCTGGCCCCATCTCTCTCTCCCACCTGAGCATATCCAGGACATCCATCCCCCAGGGAGGCAGCAGCAGGGGTCTGTGTTGGACAGCAGACATCTGAACTCCAGTCTGTGACCTGCCTGGCCTTGTAGTGGAGCCCTCAGCAGTGACACTAGACCTCACTGTCCTCTCTGAGATGTGAATTCAGCTAGGTGTCTGCTGGGCAGGTTTCCAGATCTGACAGTCATCCTTTCTCCTGATTATTATTATTTTTTTTTTTTGTCTTTTTGAGACAGGGTCTCGCTATGCAGTTGAGGCTGGTCCTGCGCTCACTTTTGTAGCCCAGGCTGGTCTCGAACTCGCACTGATCCTCCTGCCTCAGCCTCCCAAGTGCTGGGATTACAGGCGTGAGCCACCACGCCCGGCTCCAATCTCCTGATTATTTATCTGGCTACACTTCAGGCTCTATGCTAGATATCCTACCTAAAATATCCAAGTGTTTAGCTAGTGAGACCTTTGCTGGATACATAGTAGGTGCTCCACAGTATCTGAGGAAGATGGAAGAAGGAATGAGAGAAGGAGAAGGAGGGAGGAACAGAGGGAAGGAAGAAGCTGGGATTTGATAGCAGCTCTGTGGACTCCAAAGCCTGCTGATACTATTTTCCTGCCTCTCAAATATGTTTTAAAAATAGCATTTGACCTTTGGAGGTGCAGAGAGAGGGTGCTCAGAGGAGAGTACCCCTGCCTGGGTGCACTGGTGAGGACACCCTCACTCATCTTCCTGCTCTCTTCCTTCTCATTGTGTGAGTCTAGTACAGATCTGCATGGGCACTGAACTTGTCTATGCAGGATGGACAGATCAGAAAAACAGCAGCAGGAAGAGAGGGACAGGACGGAAAATTGGCTAGCTGCTGGACAAGGAGACCATGAGATGGGGAGGGTCCGATAACTCTGAGTGTTTTAGACCACAGCATAATGCAAATGTCTATGAAATATCAATAACAGAAAAAGGGAGGTGGGGAACCAGGGCTGCCTGGACACGACTGAGCTGCAGACAGGTTGCAATGAGTGAAGAGGTCAACGCTCTAAGGGAAAGACGGCTTCTAGCAGAGATCTGGCCTGTGTTCAGGGCTGGAAGTGAACTTGGAAACTTCTGAGTCAGGGTACTTGGAGTGTCACATGCTTGTCTTTCCAAGTTAAAAGCATGAGAAGTCAAACAGCAACAGATAGTGATAGATACACATACTGTACATGTGTATATTCATATGCATTTTCAGGAAATAAGAAATTGCATTTAATAACCTGGCAAGTAAAATATGCATGTGTGAACCTCATTTTGTAGCTACTTAAAGGTGAGACTAAGAAAGAGACAAATGGAAAGAGGAATGGGTGAGGGTCACAGATGTTGTCCAGGTTTAAATTCAGGACTGTCACTAGGCAGAGAGGCTTTAGAAGAGCAAATATTCCCAAGCAGATGTGAGAATCACCTCAGAATGACCTCAGCTTATACCTACCAACTTTCATCACCAACTTTCTTTTTTTGGGGGGGTCGGGAGAGGTTCAGACTCAAGACCTTGCACTTGCCAGAAAAGCGCTTACTCTACTGTGCCATCTCCCCAGCCCTTCACCAACTTTCTAGCACGGGATTTAGAGGGTTGTGAGTCCATTAAGGAAATTTCTCACGGCCATGCAATTGCTCCCTGTGGACTCCTAAGAGTGCCCTTCACAGAGACTATGACATAGTTGTACACCTGCCCTGCTGGCCGCAGCACAGAAGTTCAAGTCCACCCTAGAAGGTCCAAGGGCACGAAGCATCCCATGAGCCCCAGGGACAATGGCTGTCACCAGAGACTGAAGCTCATAGGGTTGCTGGCTTTCTGGAGAGGAGGTCACAGGTCCTGGCTTCAGGGAGGGTGGTAGAGGGGGCATAGGCAGGCTTCAGCCTCTGGTTCCACAAAGTGATGGGGGAGATGGAAAACAGGATGTCAGATGTGGCTGATAGACACTCACTACTGTATTCAGCATTCTAATGTTTTAGCTTCAAGCTATCCTGAAGGGCAATGCCAGTGCCACATGGCACTGGGAAAGATGAGCAATGGTCCCCAGTAGTAAGTACAAAATTAGAATTAAACCTGGCCTACTGTCTTCTTTTTTCTCAGGAGAAGACCTGGCTCCCATTTGGCCTCCTACTCAGGAGAAGCCTATGTTGCCACTGGGCCTGCATGCTAGGGACTTCATTGTCTATATCAGGTGTGCATATCTCTGCAGAACCAGTGGCCTGACAGGGGCTCCTCCAGCCCTGCCTAATCCCATACAGGCTCCAACCAGAGCCTCTCCCCTCCCTGACCCTGGGATCTCAGCCAATCCAACACATGTGCTCAGACAAAATGTGCTGCATACTGAATCATAGCATTTCTAGAACATGACCAGTTCGGGGCAAGGATAGAGGGAGAGTCCTGAGCTGGAACACAGGATTCCTCTCCAAAAGAAGATGGAGTAACCTGGGTCCCTATGTTTCACAACTCAGTTAAGTTCTGGGAGACCTAGACCTGGCTTTGGAAATCAGACCAAGGCCTCTGATGTTAGATAAGAAACCACACCGTTTTAGAAGCAGAACCCTACAGATATTCCCCAGGTTAGTGGCTTGAAACTCTGGATAAATTAAAGCCTCTGTATGCTGGATGGAATGCAGATGGTATGGCCAATGTGGAAAATGCCATGGGAGTTCTCCCAAAGAATGATGCAGAGCTACTCTATGGCCCAGTAATCCCACTCTAGACATAAACCCAAGAGAACTGAACACACATCTGGGCAAAGTCTTGTACGCGAATGTTCACAGCAGTGCAATTCAAATCACCAAAAGGTAGGCGGAACTCACTTGTCTACCAGTTGGCACGTGTACAAATAAAATATGGCACATCCATCCAGTGGAAACGATAAAGCTATGAGAAGAAATGGAAACACTATGCCACGTGAAAGAAGCTTGGCACAAAAGGCCAAGCGCTGTGTGATTCCATTGACAGGAAATGTTTAGAGCAGGCAAAAAGCAGATCACCCATTAGATACCTAGAAGAAGGGCAGGAAGCAAGTAGGGAGTGACTGTAAATGGTCCTGAGCTTCTTTTTTGCAGGGACAGGGTTCAAACTCATGACCTTGCACTTGCCAGGCAGGCACTTGTGCCACGGAGCTATCTTCCCAGCCCCTTGTTTCCATATTCTATTGCCACAGTTTGCACAACTTGGTGAAAATATTTTTTTTAAAAAACAACCGTACACTTTCAACTGGTGAATTGTATGATACAGCTTTCTCAATAAAGTTGGTTTTTAAAAAAATCACCAGGAAAGATTAGGAAACAATGTCAACACCCCAGCCCTACCCCGAGACCAACCGTAGTCACCTGTGCTTGAATCCGCCCTGCAGCCAGGGCTAGATCTGCCACCCATTCGGCCGGCCCTCCTTGCTCGGCAGATGGGCCCGCTGCTGGGAGCGAGGTGAGCAGGTCACGCAGCTGGGCGCAGCCTGAGCCCGGGATGCAATCCAGGACTCCCACCTCTCGGCTCGCTGCCCCAAGTGCTGCCCATCTGCTGCATCTTCCCATCTGTCTCGGCTGCTATTTAAGGCAGCCAATGTGCTTAGCAGGAAAATCCAAGTCCTCCTCAAAACCCACTGGGTGAGACATCCTTGAGAATGCATCTCGATTCTCAGCCGTACAGTAAGCCCAGGAGGAACAGAGACTGTTACATCACATGCTCTTGTGTCCTCCATTGTGAAAAAAAGTCCTAAGCATGCAGCAGGTGCTCAACAGGTCAGCCTGAGAGCAGAATTAAGCCTCAGAGCACTTGACCCTCAGGCCCTCAGGTGCCAGATCTTGCGCCAGGCACTGCCTCGGGCCTTGAGGTAAGGATGGGTGAGACTCTGTGGTTGCCTCAAGGAGCTCACTGCTGCTCCAGTCAGGAGAGGAGCCCTCAGCTCAGCTTGGGGGTGTCACAGGTGAAGAGGTCTTGGGCTAATGACAACTGCAGCAGGTGCACTCCAGAAGGATAAATCAGAGTGGCCGGGGAGGGGTTTGTGCTGGGGATTGGCCACAAAGGGGACCTCAAGCACTGCATCCTGGAGCTGACAAAGTGCACTGGTGGGTGGGCTCACTGCTGACATCCAAGGCAGCTTCCCCGTGTTATGGCTTCATTCTGTCCTCTGGATTACAGACTCACTAGGAACTTGGGTGCTTCTGTGGGGCAGAGGTACAGTTTTTGTTTTGTTTTGTTTTGTTTTTCAGAGAAATGAAAAATGTTTCACTACCCTTAAAGGAATTATTCATGCTTAAGGACCCCAGCGTCTACGTGCCAGAACACTGTCATCTTCCTTTGTCTTTCTGTTCCTCTGGCCTACCAGTAATTATTGGCAGGTTCTAATTGTTGCTCATTTCTGAGTCGCTTCTTTACACTATGTAGTTGTGTAACAAACCCCGCGGCATATGAAATTTGCTCCATAAGAAATGCCCAAAGCATGAGTAGCACATGGTGACACCCGCCCGTAATCCCAGAACCCAGGAGGCCCAGGCAGGAGGATCACAGTGAGTTCGAGGCCAGCTTGAGCTACCTAATGAGGTCAAGGACAGTCTGAACTGCATGGCAGGACCTTGCCTCAAAAAAAAAAAAAAAAAAAAAAAAAAAAATCCTAGAGCAGTTTTCTGGGTTCCTTGAGACTAAGATATAATATAAACCAGGCTATTTCTGGGCTCTTCACACTTTCTATTGTTGAACCACTATCAAGAGACTGACTTAATTACTCTTGATATATGGTTTTAATATTTGACATCACAAATCTGTTCCACATCATTCATTGTTTTCTCTCTTCTTTTTGTCCCTCTCCTTCTCCTTCCCCTCCCACCTCTGATCCCCTCCTCCTCCTTCCTCTTCCTTGTTTTCATTTTGGATGTTATCACGTACTTAGCCTTCCATGTTACTTTATAATTCATATTTCTACCCCAAATTCCCCTTGGAATTCTGATTTAAACCGTTACCATATTTTGGAATAATTTGAAAACATGTATATTTGTAAATAATAACATATTTGTCTCCATTTGTTTAGAACTTTTTGTAGGTCCTTCAATCAGAACTGTCCATTAGAACATGAGACATAGCATGTTCATTCATAAATATTTTTCAATTTTTTCACAATTGAAAATGAGACATTATTAATGATGATTACATTTTCCCTAATTTTTAATGATAATGTACACAGAGCTACTGACTTTAGAATATCTCTGATTCTGACCACTTTGCTGAACTCTTATTAGTTGGAATTCATTTAAATTTGAAGAAGATAGTTGCATGAGTTTTTCTTTTTGAGAATGTTTTACTTATTTCGTTTTCTTGGCTTATGCACTGGGGAAGCCTCCAGATTGATGCTGAGTATGAGCAGCTATCTTTATCCTAGTTCTGAAGCTTGTGGGCTACCTAGGGTTTCAACATTACACGTGCTTTCTGACAAACTCCCCCTTTTTACTGTGGTCCTTCTTCTAGTCTTAGCTTTCTAGGAATCTTGAAAGATTGGCATGACTTAATCTGCACAGGCCTGTGTTCTACCTCACCAGATACTCCTTCCTCTCCTAGATGCCTTAAGAAGACCCTGCCTCAGACTTTCCTCAGTATCACCACTGCACTTATCAGTATGGTTTCTGCAACTCATTCTCCTTCCTTCTTCTCCTCTGGGCATTTCTCCAAGACTCTGTGGTTTTCCAAAGGGCACCAAATACTGGCTCAGCAGTGACAAGGGCACACTGTCTCACTAGGAAGGGAAGCATTTTTGTGAGCCTACAAGACCTTATCTTCTCCCTACTCTCTTTCCTTAAGACTTCGATTTTCTTCTCTTTGTTCTTATTATGTTCTACAGTTTATGTATTCCTCGTTGGAAAAGACAAAAATACATGAACACAGTTGAGTAGCTTCACACCTGGCCTATGAGGTGCTCATGTACCACTGCTCAAGATTTTGCTCCAATTAAACTAGGCGTCTAGAAAACCTTAAGGTTATTAGAAAAAATCTTGGGACCCCTCTATTGTTTGATCAGATGTTACAGTTACATCTTCCTTCCTTCTAAAACTTTCACCTTGTGGGCTTATGGGAAAGGCCTCCCGAAAGCTGTGTTCACTTAGGTTATCTGTGCCATCTTTATAGTCTGCAGGACGAACAGTCTCGTTTAGGTATTTTTTTTTTTTTTTTAAATCTGATCTTTTAAAGGTTAGAGATTCGAACCCCGGTCCCAAAAAAAAAAAGGTTAGAGAACATGGAAGACTAAGTGTCGAATTCTACTCATTACATATTAATGAGTCTGAGATATCCAGGCCACTTTCTTCCCAGGACTTCTCATATAACACATTGTTTTCTAATCCAGTTCTCCTTGCTTACCAGAACTAACAGCAAAATACCTGCAGTATTTGTTTCTTCTGTCTTCGAAACAACCAAATGCCAGCCTCGTAGACCAAGGTGATGGAGGCTCTGCCTTTAACAGATTGCCAAATATCTGGGGGCCAGGATGCACCCATCGGTTCTGTGCCAGCTTAGCACTTTGCTTAGCTAAACATGGTGGGCATCCTTGCTCCAGAACCTGCAGCATCTTGTCTGCACTGCTCTGCTGGGAGGTGCCAGGTGCTGCCTGTGCTCACCTTCCTCTTGCTCCTATTCCTGTCACATGCTTTTAACTCCCAGGACAGCACCAAGGTGGTGGCGGAGAGGGCCCCACAGGCAGAACCCACAGCGTAGGCAGCCCACAATGGAGCACGTAGGAAGCTCCCAGTACTCATTCAATCCCCTCACCTGGAACAGTGGCTTTCGCACTGGGGCCCTCTAAGCAGAAACTATCAGATAGAATCTTCCCAGAATCCACCCTCTGACAAGGCTGGTGCCTAAGTCATTATTTATAAATGCAGGGCAGGGGTGGGGTGGGCAACATTTCTGAGTGCTTAGCACTGTGACAATAGTTAATCTTACTTAATCACCACAGCCATTTGAAGAAAGGACAGCGATTTATTCTTATAGAGCAAAAACAGTCACAAAAAGAATTAACTTTTCCAAAGTTACAGAGCTTGTAAATAGCAGAGCAGAGATATTGAACCTAAGCAACTTGAGCCCAGGCTGCCTTTTAAACTAAATGACACTGCGTAGAGTTAGGCTGTGCTGCTGTTTGGCAGTGACCTCAGGCACCTCTGTCACTTGGGTCCCAGGCCCTGTCCTGTTGGAGATTTATTTAGCATTTAGACACCAGGAAATATAGCACAGAATAATGAAATAACTTGACCTCTGCCATGTCTGGCTGAAAGATGAGGTACATTTACTCACCCTAGTTTCTAAGATACTCATCACTTATTTCAATCTTAATTTAGGAGAGACTAGACAGACCAGCAGTTCTTATTGAGCTCATTACGTGCATACTCTGCCAATTAAGTCCATGGAATAGATATTTGAAAAACTGTACTTTTTTTCCAAAATGAGATTGAGAAGAAAATGGTATCGGCATCTTAGAAACGTGAAACATGAATGGCAGGTCTGTTCATTAGGAATGATTTCTTACAGCAATTTAGTTGTTTTACTTAAAAGACTAGTGATAATTTTTGTCTTGTCTGAAAAGGTCAAAATATAGCATGCTCAAATCCCTGGCTTCAATTTGCAGAACAAAGAAAAATATTTTTATATAGTTTAGATTACTTCCTATAGGCTAATTGGCAGAAGGAAACTTTTCCACACTGTATTTTTATTTTTTATTTTATTTATTTATTTATTTATTTATTTATTTTTTGTCCTTTTGAGATAGGGTCTCACTATGCAGTTCAGGCTGGCCTTGAGCTCACTTTTGTAGCCCAGGCTGGTCTCGAACTCACACCAATCCTCCTGCCTCAGCCTCCTGAGTGCTGGGATTACAGGCAGGCGCCACCATGCCCAGCTACACTATATTTCTTTCAATACATTTTCCAAGCAACTTTCCTAATTAATTCTAATGTGAGCACAGGTGACAGGTGACTCCATGTTAGGCCAGGCACTTTTGCTTTAATTAGTTTATTAGCTACTTGGAGTTGAAGATGGCATCATTTTCAATACTCAAACATGAGACCAAATAAAATAATATAGCAAATATTCGTTCAATTAACTGGTTTGAGTATATTACATTTTAATTTCCCTTAGTAATTATCAAGCACCACTTCATAAAAGTTTCACTTTAGCCATGGATTCCTTAGTTGTTTCTAACTACATATTTAGTCTCTGAAAGCAGTAAAAATTTCACATCTGAGCAGTGAGCTAAGGTCCAGTGATGGCTGGGTCCTGAAGTGAGTCAGAGGCAGGAAATGGGTCTTTATCTTCAGGCCTAGAATTTTCCTTCTGTATAATTGCAATCTAATGATTTCAACAAATGGCTGCAAGCAGGCTCTGATATTTTTCTGGCAGAAAATTCATTTTGTCTTGATGTTCCCTTGCTTTTTTTGTGTGTGGGGTCTCACTACGCAGCTTGGACTGACAGTGATCGTCCTATTTCCTGCCTCTCAAGTGCTGGGATTACAGATGCAATCCTTGCCAAGTTTTATGGTGGCTTTCTCACTGCATGTGTCTGCATGACTGTGTGTGTACAGACATGTGGGCCAGGAACGTGCCATGAGGCTGCCTACAGGGGTTCTACAGGACTTTGTAGTCAGACCTTGGTCAGTAGCAACTTCAGCTAAATTACAAGGTCAGTCCAGAGAATTACTGCTTCATATGTTTATTTTTGCCCAGGGGGTCATGTCTCAGAATTTTATTTAATCTTTTCCTTGTCTTACTAAAGAAAAAAATTGGATGTAAATACAGTTGTTTTCCTTCACAGCATTCAGGTCTAAAGAGTCTGCTGATTCCCCTTTTATTTTTTGATATCTCAGTTCTATGTCTCACTGTTCCTACTCTGCTTTAAATGATTATTTTTTTTCCAGGTGGGCAATGTCATGAACAGACTCATCTTTAACAGCAGCCTTAAGTGACGCCCCAAGTGGTGTTATATGGGAGCCCAGAAGGAACAAAAAGATGAAATAATCCCTGCTGTGAAGGCTCAGCTGCTGGAGTGTCTCATAACATCTACACAAGCAGTTCTCCTCCATCCTGTGCACCCAAGCTACTGGAGATGCAGGCAGGAACTGGGTGGGTTCAAGTCCCCAGACATCCCCTGATTCACCAAACGAAAGAAATTGAAGTATTATTCATCTCAACATAAAGTTCAAGCTAGATGAATAAAATGGATAAGCTGTTAAGGATATGTTTTAGCGTTCTAATTTTATAAGATAGCAGTGTGATCTAGGGTCAGGGCTGAAGCTGGAGCTGAAAACTGGGTCTGTTTCTGAGGGGACACAGAGGAGGTGTAATCTATTTTGATGTTCATTAGTGCCTAGAAGTCTCAGATGATTCCCCCTCTCTGCTCCCTAATTCTCACAGGCTTTTCAGTAGCTTCTGTTCTACACATCCTTAGCTAGACTTTGTGGCCAGACGCTGGGCCAAATTTTAAAGGCTTGTTGGCTTAATTGCCTTTAATATAGGTACAATGGCCATTATTCAGCCAGGGAATGAGGTTGGCTGGGTGGTTAGCATAGCAACAGCGCGTGCTTCTGAGGACTCAGCTGCCGAAAGTCAGCATTTAAGCCATTTGCGTTCAGCAGGGGATGATTAGATAGGTTGCTGCAGGTTTCTTATAACACGAGCCCCCAGGGATGTTCCTCTAATTATTCTAACCCTTTTTAGTAGCTTGCTGAAGCTACAGTGATTTTGGTGTTTTAAATTCTGCAGCCTTTTCTCCAATAAAGTCACTGTTGGGTCTCGGGAGAAGGCTACAGTTTTAGATTGGCTATATTAGAAATTTAATTGTAATCAAAGGTAAATCCATTTTGTTTCTTGGTGAAATCTATCAGGGAAATTCATGGTGTTGGAGCAGATATTTAAGTAGTCTGATTGGGAAGTCCTGAATAAACTCCCGCAAAGACAAGGCAATACAGTTACTATTCAGCGGATCCTTTGCTGTAGCTATTTTTACGCTGCCTCTATCACCTTCCAGCTCTCTAGGGTGGGATCATGCTGGCTGTCATCAGAACTTCTGCAAACCTGATTTCAAAAAGGGTCTGGAAAAGATCAGCTCATCTCAGCCTTCCTTTCCTCCGCTATTATAAATGCTAAGGAGCATGTTTAATTGCACGCACATGCGCATGCGCATTGTGGGAGACTGGACCCAGGGCTTCTTGGGTGTTAAATGCTTTATAATGGAGCTACATCCTCAGACCTTTTTAGTTTGAGACTGAGTCCCAGTTGCAGAGGCAAATCCTTGCAATT
The DNA here is from genome assembly GCA_004027025.1 of Myocastor coypus. Taxonomy (NCBI): domain Eukaryota; kingdom Metazoa; phylum Chordata; class Mammalia; order Rodentia; family Myocastoridae; genus Myocastor; species Myocastor coypus. The sequence continues at coordinate 68,531 of PVJA010004311.1, forward strand.
CTCCTGCTTCAACCTCCAGACTAACTGGGATTAGTGGTGCCCAGTTAGTGGCCTCATCATTATTACAACTATCAAAGGCAGAAGTGCTAGATGGTTTGCAGAAAACGAGATGTAACTATTCACAAAGATGAAAAGGTGTGCAACCTTGCTTCTTGAAAAGCGTAATTAAAATGGAAATTTTTGCTGATTCATTGGGTTAACAATTCTTTTTTAAAAACTTAGCTAAGGCTATGAGTATGCTTCCTGCAGAGTTGTAACAGTACTGTCATCATCATCAGTGGGTTGCAATGTGCAAATGAGATGACCGTATAAAGCTTTTGGTCAAAGGTTTCTTCTTCCAGGAGATTTACAAATTCATTTGTTCAAGTACAAAAGCAGAACATATAAGAAAGGCAGACAACTGTAACCCAAATGGATACAGCTCACATATTCATGAATATGGACTCACTAAATAAACATATGTGCTTGTTTATACATAAAACACCTTGACACTGACAAGAAGAAATGCTAGCAGTGTTTGCCTCCAGAGGAAACTAGGGGGTGGGGAATAGGAGGAAAACTAACTTAGACATTTCTGTTTTAGAATTATACTACTGTATTACCCGTTTTTTTTTTTTTTTTTTTTTTTTTTTAAAAAGCACAATGCTTTCCTGCATTGCTTTCTACTCAGTCTCCTAATAGGTCAAAGCTTCCTGTACTTTGAGATGATCTTCCAAGTTAGAAAAGTGGGGAGCTGAGAAGATGTTCTGTCTTAATTCTCTAAACCTCTGTGTCCAGTTGGACCAGCAGAACAACATCTGAGCAGTCTTACCTTCTCCCCACTATCAGTTTTGCCATCTACAGGTGGACAGGCATTGTCCACACTGTGCCTGGATGGTTATTTCCAAGGATTCTCAGACAGAATTATCATCTCGATTTCTTTTTTTATTCCCCACTCAAAGGATCCCCATGGTGTTTCTGCTCTTCACTTGCCAATTTCAAAGAGAGGTGTCTTTTGTATTGTGCTCGCCCTCTTCTATCTGATCTTTGGAAATATGCCCATCCTCTCCATTGCTAAACTTAGACTACACATCTTTACCCATCAACCTTTCAGATACACTGTTTCTTGAGCTAGACTTTAACTCTCTTTGGACTATTTCTGTCCACAAGGGCTGCTAAAGGCTTACATCTCAAAACTCCCTAAAAAATTGCTGCCAGCCAGAATCACTGTACAAAATGCCTTGCATGCATAATGCCATTCCATTCTCTTAAGAGCAACAACACAGATTTCTTATGAAGATGAGGAAAATGAGAACTCCAAAGGTCACATGGCTAGTAAATGGCAAAGCTGAGATTCAAAGCATGCGAGATTCCAAAGCTTTGTACTTTGACCAGAGCAAGGCAGGGCTCTTGCCAGTAGAACCAGTGTGCCACACTGTGGACGCTGGTTCCTCTGCCATGTGGCGTGCAATGTCAGCCCGTCTTGCTTCTGCAAACTTCCATTACTCAACTAGGTGCTTGGCTGAGTCTTGATGCAGGTCCTCAGGCAGGTAGGTGTATGGACAAGCTCGACCTTGTCCAGAGGTTAGGATTCACTGAGGCCTTGCCTGTGCAAAGAGGTTAGGCGAATATGGATGTGCTTAGACAGGACAGAGGGGAGTGCATGGTGAAATCAAGCCACTAGAAGAAGCTACTAGAATCCTCACATTCTCCTGCTTCACCATAGGCCAAAGGAAAGCAAACCTACATGCAACACATAGATTAGCTACTTATGAAGTACTGGCCCATTTACTTTTTAACTTAACTTCATCTCACTAAGAGAAAAGTTTGCCTCTGCTGAAAATGTGAGCAATTAAAACAGTCATATCCAAGCAGCAGTGGCTTTCCAAGCGAGGCTCTACCTCTGCTCACCTCGAGCTCCCTTGTGGGCAACTGTTCAAGCACAGCTTCTTAAGTCTCACCCTCAAACACTTGAATAGAGTTCTGCAACTGACATTTTAAATAAATTGTCCAAGCCATGTTTGCATCTTCAGTCTTGGGGAAAGTGGGCCTGTTTGTAGAATTGATTTTCCTTTTGTGCCCAAGCTCAGCTGAATGTCAATTTCACTTTGCTTGCCTTTTAGGTACCCTCAGGGCTTCTTAAAATGGGCGATTTTCTGTGTCCAGGGACTTCAGCAGTTTGATTCTTTCTCTTTCTGCCCCTTCATGCTTTGCCTCTGCATTTGCCTCTGGCCTCTTGTCTGTGGTGGCAGAAACAAACCATCCTAATTTAGGGTATTTACCTGGGACATCTGGAATACTTGGTCAGCCAGGGAATTGACAAAGCACTTAGTTGGGGAAGTATTGATTCAAAGGGATCATTATGGCTGGCTATGGAGTTCTTTGATGATTTTAAATAACTAGTTAAAAGGCACAGGGTCAAGGGCAACAAAAAGGTGCCTCATGTACTATGTTTAAAGCAGGACCCGGGAGGTCACAGCTATGGACCTGCAAGGGTGGCAAACAGCACAATATTAACAGCCAAGAAAGACAAAAGCGAACCCTTAAGCTGCTCTTATTCTATCTTTACTATTAAGGGAACCCACTTTCAGTGGAAAAGGTAGACTCAGCAATGACCCAAGCAAGATTTTGAAGGCCAAGGTAATAACTTACCTGGCATGGTTTCAAGACCTCTGACCCATATGAACATATGAATTACATCAATCCAATGACATCACCATCTCATAGTTAGGTGTCCTGAGGTATCATGGAACGTGAATGCATGACAGAAGTACCTGAGTTTCCAAATGTACGAAGTTAAATTCCAGTAGTTATGGCACAGTGAGTTTGGTTTTGCTAGTAGACAATGCTCCAGAAGAAATTATTTTACGACCATTTGAAGGTGGGTCACCTCAAATAAGGAGTGATTTGCTGAAAACAAGTGATACCCAATCTCTGCCCTTTTGAAAATGGGACTATTGTTGAATGAATGCTGTGTGGACAGGCTACCAGATTGGGAAGGGTGGTGAGGTTTGCAGAGGGCTACAGGACTACTAGGACAGTGATAGGGTAGTGGACAGGGCAATTGGACCACTGAGGAGGAGCAAGGTTGATAGCCCCTAGTATGTGCATGGGGGGATATGGACAGTTACCAGACCACTGGTGGTGGTGAGAGAGGTGGAGAGGAGTTACTACACTGCTAGCAGAGAGGGGTGGTGCTCTAGTTATTACTTGAATGTACTGAACTGCTCACTGGAATAATATTGCTCATTATAGTAATCTTCATGCAATGTGGATCAACAAGATCATGGTGGTAGAATGCTTAGCGGTAAAGCATTAGAGACCGGAGATTACTAGAGACTTTGGAGCCAGAATTCTGACTACTTATTGCCTGACTAACCAGTGAGTCTGGCTTTCCAATTCAGGGATAGCCCATGGCTACTGAACCACTATACTGTCCTCTGGATCAATGTCAGTCTGTGTCCAATGTCAGGTGGCCAGCCCATCCCCTGCCTTGCTCAGGGTTACATTATCTGAAATGAGAACACAGCTGACACTCTCAATAATGTCCAGATGATTAAGCCTAAGCCAGAAATAACATGAGGGTTCAGGTCTTACTCAACATCTGATGCTGAGGTTGTTCAGATACCTCCAGACCCCACCAGCCCAGGATGATACATCACTGCTTGCTTTATGGTCTCTTGGTTTAGAACGAATGTGAAATAATCTACTTGCCAGGCAGACACTCCTGAAGAACCTATCATCTGTGTGGCTCTGGGGAACAAAGGCAAGTAAGTCACAAAGCTACTTAAGGAGTGCACAGGCATGGAGAGAGGAACAAAAGAGGCTGTGAGTACAATGTTGCCATCTCTGGAGGTGGAAGGAGAGGTGGTAGTGAAACACAGAACATAGAAATTAACCCAACTTGAAGAGGAGGGGGCTGTCAAGAGTCCCCAGAGATGACGTCTGAGCGGAGGTTTAACAGATGAGAAGGAGTTGAGGGAAGGAATGACAGCGACAGGATTCTAGGTAGAAGTCATACCAGGGGTGGTGCGTGCCAGGAACTAGAAGCAGTTTCGTGTTGTAGGAGTTTAAACAGGAAGGTGAGAAATGGACAGGGGAATATGCTAGAGCAGTCATGGGGAACCTTTTAGAGACCAGTGCCTGAACTGCAACCCCAAACCCACTTATTCAGTGCAAAGTCCCAACACCACAACTAAATCTGAACAGAGGTTTTATTTTAGAAAAAAAAAAAAAAAACCCTCATATATAAGCATGTTTTGTCTTAGAAGAAAACCAACAGATAGGCCCTAGGTTCGCTGTCACTTGGGCAATGGGACAGATGCAAAAAGTAGGGGGCTTCCAAAAAGAGGGCTGTGGAATTCATGGGTGATGGAGAACCCGGGCAGAAACCCAGCATTGAAATGGCACCATCAGCTGATGTTTTAGCAAGAGCACTCAGTGACTGTGTGGAAAAGGAGACCAGCAAGGACACCTCTCAGAGAGAGGAGCAATGCTTGGAAGATCAATATTGGAAAGAGAAGGGAATGGAAAGGCTACGTAAGAGTCCTAAGAAGGCAGAGCTGAACAGGCCAGTAGATAGGAGAAATGGGGAGCAAAGGGGAGAAGAGCGGTGGATGATGTAGAAATGCCTGCTACTGGTAAGAGAACGCAGGCAAAAGAAAAGTTGTGGGTTTTGTGGATAATGGTAAGATGACTAAATTTGATTTTTACTGTGTGAAGTTTTGTGTGCACAGGATGTCCAAGTGGAAACGTCAGTCTGAAAACTCACAAGTTAGAGAGGATGAGCACCAGAGTCAACAGCACTATAGGCATGACACAGACTCAAGTAGACCACGGTAAGTGAGAAAAGCTGTGGGCAGGGGAAAGACCCTTGGAAGACACCAACATTTAACAGGATAGCAGAAGAGGAGGCTGTTAAGATCAAGGCTGTCAAATGTGGCAGTCCACTAAGGAATGAAAAGCGCACTTAATTTTACCACTAGAAAGCCCTAATTGTGCATAATGCTTAGTTGTCTTGGTTACAGACAACTGAATCTATTGAAGTTACTTTAAGTAGAAAGATACTTAATAAAGGGTATTTGACAGTATACACCAGGGATGGCAAACCTTTTAGTGACTGAACTGCAATGCCAACCCACTTATTTATCACAAAATACCAACACTAAAATAATTCTACACTCACACTTTTTTTGTTTTGAAAGAAAAACAGTAACATGCATGCCATAGGTTTGCCATCACTGGTGTATACAATCTCTAGGAAGCACAGACATAGGTTGGGGTATTTTCCAGCCAGGAAGAGCAAAACAGCCAAGATAAACACCCACCCTCACTGCAAGGCTGTCATCAGGAACCCCACTGCCATCACTGTGTGCTGCCTAGCCCACGTGCACAGGTGCTACAGCTTCACTGGCGATGCCCCAGAGAGGATGTGACTTGGCCACTGTGCCAGATGAGCTACCCTTGCCCCATGCCACCTGATGGAATGCTCACCTTCAGACTTCCAAAATCCAACTGTCCCGTGAGCAAGACCATCTGCACATGAGGCTTCTGTGCAGAAGCAACTATCAATAAAATGAAGATGGAGGCCAAAAAAAGCAAGAATAATCTTTATTCCTCAGAAATACACTTGTAAAAATGTTATCAGGAAGATGAGAAGATTTGAAACACATTTATTTGGATGCAGCACACACACTGGGGATTAAAACATTGTCTGGAATGGGATACACCTGTAAACAAAGATCTCAGGGAACTTGTAGGTGGTCGATTCCACTGTGCAGGAGTTGTAGCTCATTTTCTCCAAACAAGATTGATTTTTAGCAATAAAATATCTGAAAGGATGCCAATACATTTTTGTAGCTTAAAATGGGCCAAATTACAACCATACCTACAAAGGTGGCATAACGATGGACTGATACCACAAAATCACTAATAAAAAAAAGTATCTCAGGCTTACTTGGAGAAAAAACTGTTTAACTCATAATGTCAAATGAAGAAGTAAATAATTTGGTATAGCCCATGCTTCCTCTGCCACAGAATGCTTTGGCACAACCTCCTGCAGACCCTACAGGCCCTCACCTGAGCCCTAAGTGCATCTGAGCCACGGGCTGCTTCCCAGTGAAACAAGACCAGAGTAAAATTCAAGCCCCGGTTTTGCCAGTGTGTGTCCACAGCGACGTCTTCTGAAATCATGTGAGTTAGCAGCACCAATCATTAAGACATTAAAAATCATACTTGAGCAGCAAATTCTAGCAGAACGGATGCTATGTGATTCATAATTAGTGCTAAGGCTGAAATTCAAAGTTGCTAAACTGCTTTAAGAAAGTCAAAGTCTTGTATTTATATAACATCTAATAAGTTATATATTTTATTACACTTGTGTCAAAGAAGGGGATATTGCAGTCTTCCTTAATGTGTAGTTTGAATGCATGTCTTTCACCTAAAACAACTTAAATGTTAATAGATCACAGAACGTCAGGGTCAGAGAGGACCTTGAAGGTCAAGAGGCCCAATCCATTATTTTAAGATGAAAAACATGAGGCCAACAAAAGGGGAAATGACCCACCCAGGTTGTGGGGGGCAGGGACTGGAATTTAAATCCTTGTCATAGCACTGTGTGTCCTGCTACCTCCCTAAACTTTTTTGGGTTTTATTTACTCCTGTTAATTAACCAACCAAGAATATCAGATATGTAGCAAGATGATAAACATAGAATTTTACTCCAGTTTTAAAATTAGATCAAAATGATTCCTGAGCCTTTAACTACCTTCATTTCATCAAGAATGCAGTCAGCAGTAAATTATGAATAGCTACTGTAGCTCTCCTCCAGTATTTACGTGCACACTGAAAACCCCTCTGAGAAGAACTGTTCCTTAAAGACTCTTACACACACAGCCATGTGACACCAAGATGCTTCTCATGGAATACAATGACACTATGATGGTGACTGGAAGTCAGACGCTTTGGTCTCTCAAAGTGCAGTCATGAGTTTGTCCCGATACGTCACACTGTGCACCCCGCCCAAGTTCTTCTGGTTCTGGTCGAGTACATAGTCAAAATGGCTGTCCTCTCCACTGGCCGGTGCTTTCCAGTGCAACTTGTCATCCTGAAAGGATGGCCTGTTGTGTTTGCAGAGCGAATGGTTAGTGGGAAAATGGAAGAGCAGTGAGCAATGAGCAAAACAAAACAAGTGCAGGGCATGGCAGGGGAAGAACGAGAAGAGGTGGCTGACACATGGCAGTGGATGGATTCGCTCCTTTGCTATTTGAGAAACTCGGACACAAAGTACCAGCTTCCCAGACTAGAAAAGAGGGCCAGGTCAGTCCCAGGCAGGGCAGGCAAAGGTGGAGAGCTTCCTTTATCATACCAGTGTGCAAGGCGAATGTACCGGGTAGCGCCTGCCAGAAGGGTCGGGCAGGTGAGCTCTCATCCCATGGGGCATCTCTAGGCAGCGTGGTAATACACACAATGCCACCCCCCCACCAAACACACACAAGCTCTGATGTAGGGCAGAGTCAGGCATTTCTGACTAGTTCCTGGGGGTACTAAACTTGCCAGTCTTTGGGGCTCTAGTGCAGCTCTCATGAAAATTGGGGTAGGTCATGCCTCAGAATAAAGCTGTAATAAAATAGACAATGCTAGATATAAAATCTTATAAGTTGGTGTTAACTAAATAAAGGTCTGGCCAGATGTGCTGGTGTGTGTCTACCATTCCAGTTATTCAGGAGACCAAGCAGGAGGATTCCCAGTTTAAGGCCAGCCTGGGCAACTTTGCAAGATCATCTCAAGATAAAATAAAAAGCAGGGCTGGGGATGTAGCTCAGGGGTAGAATACTTGAAAAGCCTATGTTAGGCCCTGGGTTTAATATCCAGTGCTAACAAAACAAAACAAAACACCTCATCTTTCTGGAAAATAAATTATTTTCAAAATAGTAAAAGATCTGAAACTGTCACTCCACTAATAAAACTTGATTTTAAAAGTTATATGAATATCACACTGTTTATAATAATAAAGTTGTGCTGCTGTAATACAGGCTCCCTAAAAAGCTTTCACTGAACTCCTCTGCGTGGATTTATTTCCACCACTCAATTCTCCCTTGATTTTTAAGGATTGCGCAGGTTAGGGCAGAGGCTGGTAAACAACACCCCTTGGGCCACATCCCTCTGTTTTTTACAGATAAGGGTTACAGAGCCAGAGCTAAGCCTTCTTGTTTCCATATTGTTTTCAGGCAACAATGGTAACACAAAGCAGTTGTGACAGTGACCACAAAGCTAAAAATAATGACTATCTTTTTAGCAAGTCTCCTTCCTCTGGGTTTGTGGGGGAGAGCTCCATAATCACCCAAACAAATGCTGCCCCAATCCTTGGGGAAAAAAAAAGTTTTTAAAAAACCCCACGACAAAGCTTTCACCACATTTTAAGCAAAAGAATTCTTGAGACGGGAAAATGTTAGTCTGAAATTTTAAGCAACAGTTCTGATATAAAACCAAAAATATCTGAGGTTAGAATGATTTTAAAATCCACTTTCACTGCACAAAGACTCGGAGCCGGCTTCCTTCAATTTGCAAATGATTCATCTCCACCACGGGGCTGTTTCTGCCACCAGGTGGTTTCCAGTTCAGCGCAAAGCACAGTGGGGGCTTTTCAGGGAAAGGAGAACTTTCCGAAGCCCGAACTTGGGCGGCTCTGAGCACTTACCTGACATTTGGAGAGTGAGGGTGCCACCGGGGCTGGCTGGGGTGGACGCCAGGATGGTACTGAGGCTAGAAATGAAACACCACACACCATTACTCGGGGGCCTTTGGCTTCAATGGTCTTCATTCACTTGCTGGCGATGCAAACAGAAAGGCTGTAACCAAGCCCCGCGGGGGTGGGCCTTTCCCAGGGCGATCGCATTCCCCCCCCACGGATGCAGCTGGGGGGCTGGGATGCTGCCCAGAAGCCAGGAGACTGCACGGGCAGGGAAGGGGCGAGCCTGCATGTGCACCATGGGTGCTATTCCTTCTCCCAGGGAAACAGGTGCCAGAGGGGCAGGAAGAGCAGGGGACAGCCTCGCCTCTCTCCTCAAAAGTGACGTTTTGTTGTTGCTTAAAATGCTGGCAACCATGTGTATGGGTTATGCCTGGTCATCCCAGGGAAGGGTGGGGATGCGAAGCGAGGCTGCAGGGCTGAAGGAGGACTTTTTCCTTCTTCCCTGGTATAAAAAATGAAAAATATATATATATAATATATATATATTATATATATATATTTTGTTGTTGTTGTTGTTGTTGTTGTTGTTGTTGTCTTTTTGAGACAGGGTCTCGCTATGCAGCTCTGGCTGGCCTTGAGCTCACTTTTGTAGCCCAGGCTGGTCTCGAACTCACACTGATCCTCCTGCCTC
>PVJA010004312.1:0-60554 GCA_004027025.1 Myocastor coypus
CAAAAAAAAAAAAAAAAAAAAAAAAAAAAAAAAAAAGAGTATTATTTGAAAGTAAGAGACTGGGCCAAGTACCACAGGCTTGACAGGCTACAATTTTGTATTTCCTTGTATTTCCAAATATCTGTGTCAAAATTGTGTAACTGCTTGTATCACATTCTATGGAGAGTTATTTGAATATCAATGATTGTCAGAAAATATCAATTTGAAGCTAAGTCAAAGATGTTTGATATTCAGAAAGCCAATGATGATAAGCTCAGTTACCTATGTTATAGAGTAATAGTATCATGAAGCTTCTCTGCTGGAGGGTTGAGAATGTAAGTTAACAGACCAAAAATTGGAGAAAAAGAAGGGCTATGAGGAAAGTCAATATTTTGGCCCTACCCCTTCAAGGTCAGTAAGGAGTCAGGACACAAGAGAACCTGTGCTGTAATATAACTCAGAGGTGTCTCAAATTTTCAAGGAGATTATGGGACCTCAGAGGAAAGGGATAAATGAACTATAGTGCATCTAAGGAGAGTCACCCAGAGAAAATCATTCTCTCAGGCTTTCACAGAAAGCAAACTGGCCAAGCAACGGCCGTGACTTGTCCCGAAGGATGACACTAACAGCAGTTCTACAAAGTAATATATATGGTTCCAAAGTTAATCCTGAGGGGATGTGACCCTGGAAGATACAAAAAAATGTTTTGTTATACAGGTCTTGCTTTGACTTGCCCTTGATCACCCAGCAAAAAAACTTAATTAAGAGGTATGAAACACAGAGCTAGATTGGTAAGATGAGCTGTAGGAGGCTTGGATCAATAGCCTCCAACATTGCAAGTTTCACTGGTGGCCCACTACAATTGTGAAACATTGGACTGTATATGCATCTGCTTGCTCTTAATTCAAAGAGAAGAATTTTTTTTTTCCTTAGCAACATCACTAGGAAGGTGGGTCACGCCCAAACCCTGTGCTCTGTATAACTACTGTGAGAACAATGTGCAGTGTGTCAACTGTTAAAATTTAATGTTTATTGAAAGTGTCAATGTTTAATTGCTTGATCAATCTTATACTCCGATATCTATTAATCTAAACTGATCCAATGATGAAAATATGTAATATAACCATTGTTAAATTTTTTCTGGTTTTGAAATTCTGTACTATATGTAAAAAAATAAATAAATAAATAAATAAATTTTTTAATTAAAAAAAGAAATTTAAAGAACATTTATTATCAATATTCCTCAAGCTCTTCAATGAAATTGAAATGGAAATGATATTCACAAAATCATTCCCAGAGGCAATATTATACTAATACCAATACCAGAGAAAGATCCAACAAAAAAAAAAGAATTATTCCAATCTCGCTTATGAACATAGATGCAAGAATCCTCAAAAAATACTAGCAAATAGAACAGACCAAATCATCAAGAAGATTATACCAATGACAAGTTAGGACTTATCCCAGGGATGAAAGAATGTTTCAACATGTGCAAATCTATAAATGTAATACACTATATTAATACAACCAAAACCAAAATGACATGACGATCTCAATAGATGCAGAAAGGCCTTTGATAATGTTCAACACTCATTCATGATCAAAGCCCTATGGGTAACTGGAATAGATAGCCTATACCTCAATCTGATAAAAGCCATCTACGACAAACCAACAGACAACATAACTCCAAGTGGAGAAAAGATGAAATCTTTCACTCCAATCAAATACAAGACAAGAATATACTCTATCATCACTCCTATTCAAATAGTTCTGTAGTCATTAGTGAGAGCCATTAGACAGGAAAGAAAAATAAAAGGAATAAGAATAGCTAAGCAAGAAGTTAAATTATCATTATTTGCAGATGACATGATACTCCACCAAAAAGACCCAAAAAACTCCACCAAGAAGCTCCTAGAATTAACAAACTAATTCAGTAGAATGACAGCATAAAAAGTGAAACCCAAAAATCAATAATATTCCTTTACACAATTAACAGACTCACTGAGAAGAAATTAAAGAAACAATACCTTCACAATGGCATCCAAAAAATGAACTATTTAGGAATTAATCCAACACAGAAAGTAAAAGATACAATGAAAATTACAACCCACTAAAAAATAGAGATAGAAGAGGATTTCAGATAATGGAAAGATATTTATTGCTCCTGGATAGGAAGAATCAACATTGTGAAAATGGTCATACACTCAAAATTGTTTTTCAGATTTAAAGCAATCCCTGTCAAAATGCCATTGATATATTTCACAGGTCTAGAAAAAGCATTCTTAAAATTTGGAATCAGAAGACCTAGATTAGGCAATAGCAAAGGCAATCTTGGGCAACAAAGGCAAGGCAAGAGGCATTACGATCCCTGACTTGCATTTATACTACAAAGCTACTGTGATAAAATCGGCATAACAGAAAGCAGACCCAAAGATCAACGGAATAGATTAGAAGATGCAAGTACAACTACAAACAGATTCAGCTAGCTTATCTTTTGCAAAGGGACCAAACATATTCACTACGCAGAATTCTTCCTTAACAAATGATGGTAGAAAAACTGGGTCTCCGTATGCCAAAAACTAAAATCAAACCCAGGTCTATCATCATGCTCTACACTAAACTCAAAATGGATTAAAGATCTAAAACAAACACACTAAATCTTCTGGAAGAACAAATAAGTGAAAACTTTGAAGACATGGGTATAGAGAGGTAGTTCATGATCTTTAATACATTTTGACTTTAGAAAGAAAGCAAATGCTACACTCGTTTTAAAAATTGCTTAGCCAGTTATATGGAAAATGTACATATATATACATATATATACATATATAAAAATCACATTGACAAATCCATTCACACAGTAAGATCTACAAAATTTGTTTATTTAAGAAAAATTGTTTGACAATAGCAGCAGATATTAGCAAACAAAGAGAACAATGCTGGCATGAATGCAATTTATGCCATATTCTTAGAATGAACCACAATACATAATTTAAATGGTTGAAATGAAGTATTTGCAGCAACATAAACGAATCTCACAAAAGTAATAAGACAAAATTTTATAAATATTATACATACTTTTAAATATATAATTTATATACTTTCAATATTTAACTTAAAGCAACACTATATAGTTAGGACTATATTCATATGCATTAAATAAATATTATAATCACAAAATTCCCAGGATGGCTATGTGGTGAGTTGACAACTGGTGGTCAGTTTGTATCATCCAGATGAACTCAACTATTGTGGCATTGGGTATGGGAAGCCCACCTGAGGATTTTTCCTTGTAGCATAAGAAGCATAGCTGCAGAAGAATGAGTTTAGAAGTTGTTAGGTGCTTTTAGAAGCTATAGGGAATTGTTGGGCTTCCTGTTGAGCTTGTCACACTGGTTTTCTTGATGAACTTGACTGTACCTTCAAAGGAGCTGGGGACTTTATTGTAGCTAAATATGGCTAGAGTTGACTTTGGGGGAACCCTGGTCCTCATTTCCTGGCTCTGGAAGGGAAGATGGTGCAGTGCTTAGTTTCCTGGAGAAGATTGTCATATTGCCTTTCCTGATGGGAGCTCAGCTCCTCATCATTGGAGGGACTTCACTGTTGCTGAAGATGGCTATGGTTCATAGTTCTGGTCCTCGCTCTGAGTATCACTTCATGACTACAGTGCAGATCCCTTAGCATGCTAGCACAGATGTTTCATCCTGCTAGCCAGACTTTCTAGCTTCCACCACTGATCTTTGGGCCTCCCCAGTGTAAATCCACGAAATGGGCTCCAGATCTCCAGTTAGACTCATGGGGTGTAGGGTATTGTTATGAGCTCTAGTTTTTCAGCTGGGCTCATGCAAGATACTTCTATGGGACCCAGGCCCTCAGGTGGATTGTTTGCTCTTTAATGCATGGACAGAATTCTTGTACTCTTTCTGTATATGACTCTTTGGGTGTCTGCTATAAAATAATCTTATAATGTGTGTCCTACATTTAATTGTTCCCCTTACAAAGCTCCAAAGTACAACAGGCTACTTCTGGTAGGGAAAAGCAATATGATTAGACAAGACAAGAACAGAGGCATAATTAAATTATGTGTTTATATCGCTTAACCTAGTTTGTCAGCATATGTGAACTTATTATATTAGGCTTACCATCTTTTTTCTATCTAAAGTTTTCCACCAAACTAAAAACTATAGAATGTAGAATCAAATCTAAATCCCAATTCTATCCTTATTATTACCACTTGTAATTAATTGATCCATCTGAGCCTAATGTAAAAATAATTATACTAATACCTAACTCAGAGAGTTAGTTAGGTTAAGAAAGCGTTATTGTTAACACATATAAAGCTCATCATGTAATTCTAAGTGCAGAAATCAACCCACAAATGGGGTTATTATTATCTGCATGTGGCTATCCTCTGGAGAGTTGGCTCTTGAACTTAATTATCATGAAATCATGTCTATATTGTAATGCAGACAGGGCATTCTCAAGGGAGAACACATTCATTACCATAAAGCTTCTGGGGCCTGTAATTCCTTGTCATTCATATTTTTTGCAGGGAGAAAAAAAGTTACCACATTCAAGGAGTCAAGTAACACTGAGTTAGTTTTTTAATATTCAAGCAAAATTATCAGAGAAATCCCACTTTTTCTTAATTGTAAAATAAACAGCTCTTTAGTCAAGAATTAATTCTAGGCTAGTATTTAAAGAAAGTAGGTAAATGAGCTATTCATGGAGCCTTAGAGGTTTTTAATAACATTTCTCTTCTCCAATAAATTAATGTGTTACTCTTGGAAGTGCTTAAACTCTGACCTAACATACAACTTGAATTTTTCTTTTTAGTGTACTATATTTCCTATAGAAAAGAGAAAAGTAAATATCTAAAGACCAGCAGTCTCCAGAAGACATCCTTTCTGCTTTTATTGACTCAGTCTGGTCCCACAAAATAACCCATAGCAAAAAATAAGATCCTTTTACAGGCTTCATGATTACTGTCAAATTTGATAATCTCATTATTTAATTTTATTTATTCTTAAAAAAGAAGGTTTTTTTTTAAACTATAGTCAAGCCAACCACCATAATATTCTATTTGTTCTTGGTCTATTAGTCTCTAATAAGTACTGTATATAAAGTTAATGAAGAAAAAAATTTATTTGGGCCAGTGAGATGGCTCAGTAGTCTAAAACACCTGCTCAGGCAACTGCAGGGACCTTAGTTTGATGCCCATCACCACATGTTGCTCCAGTCCCACCCAAGGGCACGCTGAGCCTGCCATAAATAAATAAATAAATAAATAAATAAATAAATACCTTTCATTTTTATTTTATATTTTATGTATTTAGTACGGGGTCTACAGGGTCTCACTGCACAGATCAGACTCATAGTGATCCTCTTGTTTTCAGCCTCCCAAGTGCTGGGACTGCAGGTGTGCACCACCATGCCCAGTCTCGATCACCATCTCAGCATGCACAGCACACCGAGATTGAACCCGCTGAGCTATCTGGCCAGCCCTAAGAGAAAACAATTAAATAACCTACAGATATACCTCCATTAAGTTGAATGCCAAGGCAAGGATCTTCCTTTTTTTTTTCTGAGACAGGGTCTCGCTATGCAGTTCAGACTGGCTTTAAGCTCACTTTTATAGCCCAGGCTGGCCTCAAACTCATATCGATCTTCCTGCCTCAGCCTCCCAACTGCTGGAATTACAGGCATGCACCACCATGCCCAGCAAGGCAAGGATCTTCTTGCTGGCTGATACATATACTGTACATGTTCATCCCATCTTTTCCAAATAAAAAAAAAAGATAGATAGATAGATAGATAGATAGATAGATAGATAGATAGAATTCTTCAAATAGCTATAAATGGTAAAGAGATAATTTTAATAGCTAATTTCAATGCCAATATTTTTCTTTCTCTAATGTTTTGCTCTTCTGAGACAAAAGGGATGCTTTCTATGCAAATAGATTTGAAGATTTAGATTTAACTTGTTAATTCAAATGACCTCTAAAGAGGTAGATCAATTACCACAAAAGAAATACTTTAATATTTGAAAATTTCTGCCCTTAGGAAAAATGTTTGACTTCGTAGCTAAATTCTGTTAAACTTTTTTTTTTTTTTTTTTGTCTTTTTGAGACAGGGTCTCGCTATGCCGTTGAAGTTGACCTTGAGCTCACTTTTGTAGCCCAGGCTGGTCTCGAACTCGCACTGATCCTCCTGCCTCAGCCTCCCAAGTGCTGGGATTACAGGCGTGCGCCACCACGCCCGGCTCAAACTTTTAAAGAAAAATAATATTAATGCTTAAGAAGATAATCGATACTTGAAAAAAAGAAAGTAATCACTGATGCCTTCAGTCAAGGAAATTATTTCCCTACAGCTTTCACATCACTCCTTCCCATATATCAAGGTAGTTGATCTTCTGAGTTAAGAAGAAAACATAAATATCGGTGAAACCTAAAGGCAAGATTTAAAACTGAATAAATCAGGACCAAATAATAGTACAATAGATTCATGGCGAGTTATGAGAATCTCCAGACTTGATGAAAGGACATTTTAACAAGGGTCAACACTATTGGAGAAAACTATAACAAAAATAAAAGAATTGAGTAAAGTAGTAGGATATAAAGTTGATATGCAGATATTATTAGCTTTAAAATGGATGAAGAACCTGGTGGAGCACATAATGGAAGAGATGAATCCCTGTACAATGTCTAATAAGTCTAGGAAACACATAAAAGAAAATGTGAAATGCCTCCCAGAGTAAATGAATACTGCCAAATATACAGTGTTCTAAAGATAATTTTTGCATAATTAAAGTAAATATTTTTTTCAATTTTTTTATTGTTTAAATTTAACAATGGTTATATTACATATTTTCATCATCAGATCAGTTTAGATTAATACATATAGGTATATAAGATTGATCAAACAATTAACATTAACCTTTCTAAATCCACATTACTTTTTTTTTTCTTTTCGCCCTTCTTTTCTTTGAAAGTTGACATATTGCATATTGTCCTCACAATCATTCTACAGAGTACAGTGTGTGGGCATGGCCCACCTCCCTATTGATGTTGCATAGAAAAAAGAAAGAAAAAAAAAGGAAAGAATATACTTCTCTTTGGACTAAGAGGAAGCAGATACATACACAGTCAAAGGTTTTGCAATTGTAGTGTGCCACCAGTGAAGCTTGTGATGTTGGAGGCTATTGAATCTAAGCCTCCTAAAGCTCATCTCACCAATCTAGCTCTGCATTAAAGTAAATATTTAAAGCAATCCAAATAAGACTGCCACTTGTTATCTTTTCCAGACCTACACAGGAGATAATACATTTCATATAAAAATAAACAAGCAAGGATTGCGTGAAACAGTCCCAAGAAATTTGGTGTGTATGGAAGTATAGCCTTAAAGATATGAAAGCATATTATAAAGTCACTGCAATCAAAATTTAATTAAAACTAAGGTGCCATGTGGCCTAGATGCAAAATTAGATTGAAAAACAAAATAGCATAGAAAATTAGTATAAACTAAATCGCCTTCATATACAATAAAGTAAGTTTTGAGAAAGGTGAGTGAAGCCTGAGTTTTTAATAAATTATATTTGATCAACTGGAAAGCCAGGAGGCAAAACATAAAATTGTATATTTTTCCCAATATAATGGGATAAATAACATGTCGACTACAAGTGTGTTAAAGATTATAACTATACAAATTCTAGGGGGTGAAATATAGGCATGCAGTCCCTTAAATCTGCAAAGAAATGTGTATAATTCAAAAATCCAAAGACCATTGAAAGTACATAGTAAAATTGACTATGTAAAATCAGTATCATTGAATGAATGCAAAAAGTAAAAGATCAACTGGAGAAGAAATTACAATTTTCATGAAGCATATTCTATTGATAAGACCACAGGGAAGCATCCTTTACATTGTTGGTGGGAATAAAAAAATTGACTTTTTTATCATTTGATTGGAGAGAATTTGGCAATATCAATAAAAATTATATTTCATATATGTATATATATGTACATGTGATACCATATATGGTACCACATATATGTATGTAAGGTCTCACTTAGCTCCAGAAAGACTGACTGGAGAAAGCACTGTTGACTTTAGCAAAGAGCCAGAAACAACACAAGTGTTCATTCACAGCAACGGTTCTCAACCTGTGGGTCACGACCCCAGCGGGGGTCAAACGACCAAAACACAGCAGTTGCCTAAAGCCATTCTGAATCATAACTGTAGCAAAATTACAGTTTTGAAGTAGCCACCAAAATTATCTTTGGGTTTGGGGTCACCGCATCATGAGGAACTGCATTGTGGGGTCATGGAATTAGAAAGGTTGAAAACCACTGATTCACAGGGTAGTGGCTAAATAAAATGTAGTACTCAGCATGCTAGCAAGATGTGCAATACAAAAAGAAGAAAAAGCATATAAGTGAAATGCATTCATCTCCAAGCCTTATCAGTGAAAATGTACTCTGCAGTATACCACTTCTAGCACTAAATTCAGTTTTAGCTATTTATTGCTATATAAAATTTATTTTTCAAATTAACAGTAGAAGAAAATTGTCTCACCGTTTCTCTGGTCAGGAATCTGAGCACAGCCTAGACTCTTTGCCAGAGTGTCTTTCCTAAGGCTGTCATCAAAGGGTTGACAGCCAACTGAGGTTGTAGATTGAAGAAAGGTCTCCTTCTGGGATCACTTACAATATTTATGGGCCTCAGGTGCTGTTGGTTCTGAGCTAGGGATACCACTTTCATAACCCATGGACTGTACAGTGCTGTGAACATTCAGTAACTAGATTTCTCTGCTTTTTTTTAGAAAAAGCAGAATGGTTGTGTGTGACTGTGTCTGCAAGAAGTTAGTGACTGCTTTACCAACCCAAACAAGCTAATGGACCAATGCAAGTATTTCTGAGAAATATTAAGTGATCAGACATTGAAAAATACATCAGACTAACAGTACCTGAAACCAGTAATCAGCCTTGGCTTTATTAAAAGTGGATAACCAAAAATTATGTTCCTTATAATATGGTAAATGCATTTTTGCTCCCCAAAATATGCAATTCAATGAGCCAGTCAAATTTTTATGTTTAACTAATGCATTCCAGTATACAGGGAACAGAGGAGAAAGTTAGGAGACTTAGCAAGGAAATAGTCAGGATAAACAGAACAAGAAATTTTCTAAGAACACTCTGTTTTTCTCAAAAAGAAAAAAAAAACATGGTGATAGAAAAAGAGGATGTAATATGGCTGGTATAGAAGAAAATAATTGTAAGACACAACAAATGAATAAGAATACACCATTAGAATTCTTCCATAGCCAATATTACTGTGAATTTTTCAAACATTCAGAGAAATGTGAGGAGTCATTAGCTATTTCATGGATCCAAGGATCTTAAGTACCTGGAATGTGTTTTATAACTGTTTTCATTGGTTAGAAGTAAATGAAGTAGCCGGGCGTGGTGGCACACGCCTGTAATCCCAGCACTTGGGAGGCTGAGGCAGGAGGATTGTTGTGAGTTCAAGACCAGCCTGGGCTACAAAAGTGAGCTCAAAGCCAGCCTGAACTGCACAGTGAGACCCTGTCTCAAAAAGCAAAAAAAATAAAAATAAAATTTAAAAAAAAGAAGTAAATGAAGTAACATGATTTCTGGAAATTGTTTTAACATAATCCTAGGGAGAAAATGAGTGACTGAGAAGAGTACAACAAATCATACTGGAGACCTACGAATAATTATTGAAACTGAATGATAGGTGAATGTGGTCTTATTTTAATATTCTATTCATACCCTTGAAAGTCTCATGTTAAAGTGCTAGACCACTCTGCACATTATTTTGGGGTTTTTTGTTTTGTTTTGTTTTGTTTTTTGTCTTTTTGAGACAGGGTCTCACTGTACAGTTCAGTTTTGTAGCCCAGGCTGGTCTCGAACTCTTACCGAGCCTCCTGCCTCAGCCTCCCTAGTGCTGGGATTACAGGCATGAGCCACCACACCCGGCTTGCACATTATTTTGTTGGCCTCCTTCATAAGACATTCAAACTAACTTCAAAAAGGAATTGTGGAAGAAAGGAGCGTATAGAATCCACAGTGTCGGGGCCGGCAGGATGGCTCAGTGGTCTAAAGCCCCTGCTTAAAAAAACTTAGGTGGCTGCAGGGACCGCGGTTCAATCCCAGGCACCACATGCTGCGCCAGCCCTGTCCTCAGGGCAGGCTGGGCCAGGCATAAAAATAAATAAATAAATAAATAAATAAATAAATAAAACACATAAAGTGACAATATCATAAAAAAAAAGAATCCACAGTGTCTTTCCTGAGCTCTGAAACTCTGTTACACTGAAAATCATTACAGGAAAATATAGGGAGATGCAAAGCACTTGCATTTGACACCTTGTAAGCATTGACATACAAATAAACAGGCAAGAAGAGTGATCACTTAATGATTAAATAACAGACGCATCAATAATATGTTTTTTTCTTTCAGCATACCAAGAAACTGTGGATATAAATGCTAAGATAAAACAAGCATGGGTTGTGAAATCTGATAGTCAGACTAAGATTGATGATGCTGAAGTAACAACCAGTCCCAAAAGCCATTATGACCTAGCAAATGTCTATTTCTTGTCAGCAACATGTAGCCAGTATAAATCAATGTACTGAAAGACACGGAGCCTCCAAGTGGGCCAGGTGACCTTCTCAGTTGCCATAGTAATAAAGAACTAGAACGAGTACATATCCTACCATGTGTCAGCTCAAAAAAGCAACAGATTGCTGCTACTTCTAGTAACTGTCCAGGCTGTAATATGTTTGTAGAACCCAACTTAAACAATGTTGTAAATAAAACTTTCCTGTGTGATCAATGAAAACAAACTGAAAATAAAATGTTGGAAATACGTATTCTTCCTGATCATCTATAGGCTCCTTCTTACTGTAAAATTAACAGTATCAATACAGCCCTTAAAAACTTTAAGATAGTGAAGAACAATTATTTTATAAAGTGAACACTCTTGTAGTTCTAAGTGGATGTACAAGAAAACATCGGAATTCTCAGGCCTGCAAATATGAAAAGCTGCTTCTAGCACCTTGTCAGATCTTAGAACCAATCTTTTTTTCTCTTTGAATTTTAAGTGTGTGTGTGTGCGTGTGTGTGTGTGTGTTCGTTAGAAAAATAAATAGCTACATCTTTGTTTTGCTTAGGGAAAGATTTTGATGGAGACTAGGAAAAATATGATGCAGCTGATGCAGATTATTATACCGAAATGCCCTGCTACCTGTATTTATAATTCAACTGCTATTCCTCCCTAGGACCTGATATATAGCAAAGAAAAATAGATAACAAATGCCAATGACATCACTTTGAATTCTAATCTGCTTAAAATTCACACCTTGAGAAATATACTGCAGAAGCCTACTGTAATTATAGCGGCTTAATAGTAAAATAGCATAGATACCCAAGTAAGATGAACCCCTGTGGACTAGAGGAGATAGCTTCTGTATAGTGTAGTAGAAATAGAGTTGTTATAAAGAATTCAGGAAAGCGTTGTACATATTAGCATAGTTCCATCAAAAAATTAGCACTCTAAATCTGTTTTGCTAATTAAAAAAATAAAAGCTCTATGACACTAATGTTATCTGAATGTCATTGCCTAGTACATGATGTCAAGCCAGTTGGCTTGTATTTTGCATATAAATCAATTTAAAATGTGTTAAATCATTTAATACTAACATGTTATCTGAAAGGTGGACTTCTATTCTTAATAGAAGACTTTTAGAATTCTCAGAGAAACTTCTTCATTTTCTGCTCAGAAAATAACTTTTTATTAGGCACACTGCTAACAGGAAAGTGCTCAATATTTAATTCTACCACCTGGTAATGTACTAAAGGGAAAATGAAACTATTTCACTAGCTGGTGTATGTGCAAAATATGTAGCCTTTTGTTAACATAACAAGTTAGATGTAAGACTCCATGCATTTACTTAATAGCATTACTTTTCACCTTGAAATGAAATAAGCAATATAAGCTCTTCCTGGATTACTTTGTAATTATACAAAATCACAAAGAAAGATAAACAGGCATCTATTTCTCTTTGAGAAGGAAATTGCTATGTCTATTCATAATTGTTCCCAAGCTGTTTTAGGTTATGCTTATTTACTGCCGTTGTTTCATCCTTCTTTTCTCTTTGTTATTTTAATATGTCAAGAGACACAAACTTTAAAAAGAGTAAAGAAAAAGGTAGGCAATTTTACTACATGATAGCTGTTTTGATAAAGTATTTGGATATATGAAAATTGAACGTACTAGAGAAAATAAAATAGATGGATTTACAGTAGATTTGATATATAACTCATTAGGCCAGCTAGATAGCTCAGCAGATTAAAGCACCTCCAAGCAGGAGCAGGGGCCAGGGGTTCAGTCCCCAGACCTGCTGTGCCAGCCTTGGCCCTGAGGCATGCTGAGACAGCAATTGAGATTGGGCATGGTGGCGCACTCCTGTAACCCCAGCTCTTGGAAGGCTGCAAACAGGTGGATCACTAAGAGTCCAATCTAGTAGTGAGACCCTGAACACCCTGTAGGCCCTTCCCTAATATATATATATATATACATATATATATACATATATATATACATATATATATGTATATATATATATGTGTGTGTGTGTGTGTGTGTGTGTGTGTGTGTGTGTGTGTATCCATACCATTGGTTATGAAATAATCACCATGTATGTTGATGTTAGCTCAGAGAGCTGTAATTTCTAAGAAGCTGATTATATCCAATGATGTATCATGGTTGAATAAGAAATCTTTTAAATTGTTCCCTTTTTTCTGTTTAGCTTTTCCAAATATTTATGCTGTATTAGTTGTGAATAATAGACAGACAACAGATGGGCCCATAGACACTGATTTTAAGCCAAAGTCAACTGTTCTTCCTAGAGGTAGTACATAAAGTAGTATTAAATAGTTTTTGAAGAAAACTGATATTTAAAGGACAGCATTTGTTTAAGTTTCTACGTGAGTTTTCTCTACCAACAGTAAAGTTTATTCCTTTGCTTTTAAGAAATATTTTTATGCCACACAAGATGGATGGACTTCCGCATATATACTAGAAAAATAAATGAAAATCTCTGTTTCTATAGGATCGTAGCGAGGAGCTAAAAAAATCTTGGCTTATTCTTTAGATTTCCATTTCCAGTCAGTTATGCTGTATTTTTTCATCCTTTTCTACCTGATTGGCAAGCAATGGACAACATTTCTCATGAAAAGAATCCTGGAAATACTTATTTATCTACTTTAATTCTTCTAATAGTTGTTTTTTTTAAAAAAAAAGCTAGTTGGAGGAGCAATTTGTGAACGTTTCTGAAAGCACTATCTTTAAAGAACTAAGAAGAATTCTGAGGAAGATAGTCTCAAGACCAGGCACTTCATCTGCCGTTACTGCAGCACTCCTTTGGGTGAACACAAAAGTGGCTATTGCCCATAATTCATCACTTCTAGTCTGTAAGAAGTCTAGTTGAAAATCCTATTGATTTCACACAACTACCTACCACAAAGATATGAAATGAAGTTGGTAGTCCAAGAAGACAGGCCACAGGATACAAGCCACGGACCAAACACTTCCAGTATAACATTTTGTCAATTCTACCTCTAATGTGAAATGATCTATTTCAATAGCATGTCAGATGCAATTGATCTTGCCAGTCATAGATAATTCTAGAGTAATAACATCCAAGAATAGCAGAACAGAAATCACTTGAGTACTGGCCTACAAGTTCTTGTGATTGAAAACAAGCTTTTGCGGAAGGCTAAAACCTAAAAAAGAGAAAGATGTACTTTTGTTTTCCAAAATATTTATATAGTCTACATTTTAAAATCCTCATATGCTGATCACAGATAGAACAAACAAAGGATTTCATTAGTTGTAAACAGTGGTCATGCTAGCAGTGCATATGAAATTGATGGGCTGATTCTTGAAATCCAAGATGCAATTTTCCACCACATTTGACTAGCTGCTAAACATACACATACACTAAAGCGTTTGGCAATAGTTTTTGCTTCTCAGCAGTTTTTAAACCATTGCCAGAAGAAGAGGAGGAAATCTCAAAAGAATGAAATCATTAAAGCAAGTTCTATTTCTGTGTTTTTGGACAACCAAAACAATTCTTTGAAGAGATTAGTCATGATCATTTATATACGTTTCCTATATTGCCTGTGCTTGGACTCTGTCTTGGTCTAGCTTCCTGGCTGGCTGCCCTCTTATAAACATTGTAAAAATAAAATGCTGCCACAAGGAATTGTCTTTGGGACAGATCACTCTACTAATGTCCATACTACAATGGCAGTTTGAGTTAGGGAAATAAAACCACTTCATCAGATTCAAGAAATCACTTCGCAATGAGCTATTAGCCCTTCTTCCTTTAGGAGTAACAGTGATCGTGAGAGCGGTTGTGCATCGCTCATCTCACAAGCTCCTCATTAAACACTGAGATGGCTCACCAACACCACCGTTACCTCCTCAAATCTTTCAAGGGTAATAAATAAAAGTGAAAGTCTCTACCTGTGAAAATTCTCACCCAAAGCCTCAGGGTATAAGACTTCGCTGCAGCCAGTGACATAACTGGCAAACTTAAATTCTACCTCATCTAGCCATCACCCAGGTAGCAGCAGCCATTAGCAGAGTTCTGAGAAAAATAAAGCATAACAGAATGGTGCTTTCCACAGAGAATGAGTGACTTCTATGGTCTCCTGTCTTAAGATTATTGATGTGCCTCCCAAGAATTGACTGTGTATCAACAAAAACTAGAAAAAAAAAAAAAAACTGTGAAAGGCTGTGTCAACATAAAAACCAGAAATAACATTGGGATGTTTTTTGAGAAATGAATTTCAATCCTATCTGGGTAAATTATTCCCTTAATGAACATGATTTTTGCTGTTCAATTATAAGAACAGAAAAAAATACATGAAAAACAGCTTGAAAATAATACAAAATATGACATAACCTTTAGTACCAGAGTAAAATCATTTTTTCCATATAGAATTAATACAAAATAGTTTCTACCAAACATCACTGCATGGATAGAGAGCAACATTTTGATATCACCTAGACAGGGAGACTTCCAGATTATTAAAACAGCAAGTGACAGTCCCAGGGCCTTGCCTTACTCATTTACTTACTTACTCTTTCCACAAAAAGTTACTAAGCCTTATCATTAAGTTAGCACAGAAAGAAAAATTCCGTGGGAAAGTGTACATAAAACAAGGACTGTGAGGAGTTAAATAACTTGAGTATCTAATTTTATTTAAAATTTATATAAAAGGCACACATGTATTTCCTTTTGTGTATGAAGTGTTTTGTTTCTCCTCAGACCAAGCAAACATTCCGTGCCTAGTTCAAGTCATAGACACAGAAGACAGAAGGCAGGCGGCCAATTTGCAATGGATCAGGAAGAGAGGACAGAGAGGTTATCCCTGGCTGACTACAGACTGAAGAAGTCCAACATAGTCCCCAGCGTTGGTACAGCGGACCAGGCTGTGGGACATAGGCTACTCTCTATTTCAACTTATGACTGTAGTTGACGATGAGTAGTAAAGTCGCCCTGTAAAAGAGATCTGCATGTGGAGTAAGAAATCGAGGTTGTCATCACAGGGCCTTTGCTCAGGCTCCGTGATGTCCAGAACCAATAAGTTGCTGGCTGGTGTCTCAGGCTCTTTGTGTGTAAACTGAAAGAACTTAGATAAGGTGATCTGTAAGCAGTTTTCAATTTATTTAAGCAACATGAAACATTGTAGTCTACTTTAATCAGAATTATATTTGTAGCATTTTTAACCTGAAAAGTCAACAGTTTAACTTGCCTTAATGGAAAGGTTTTATAATTTGGCAGTTGGGGCTAGGGAGATAGCTCCATGGCACAAGTGCCTGCCTGACAATTACAAAGTCATGAGTTCGAACTCCGGTCCCATGATAAATAAATAAATAACTTTTTTGAAAAAGGTACACATATGATCTCAATTCATCTTCCATGAAAAAATAGATATGGAAAGTATTAAAGATTTTCATGATTATTCAAGGATTTTGCTAATGCCATGACCCCCAGAAAGACTGGCCTTCTAACAGGTAGCACTCATACTTACCTATCTGGGACCCTCCTAAGTTCTATGCGTTATCCCATCTGAAATTCTACTGTGATTGGTTTATTTTCTCCAGCTAAGATATGACCTCTGATGTTTCTTTATTTTTAACATTAGCAAAGTTTTTTTTTTTTTAAGGTAGGAAAAGAAACAGGCTCTGCAGGGTGAATTTGGAACAATTAAAAGGAGAAAAAGCAAAGCACTTACTGTGTGCACTCTGGAAATTTCCTACTCAAAATTAAGTTTAATTTTTTCCTTAAAAAGTTCACTGTGATAAGAGAGGGACAACGTAGAGAGGAGAACGTATAGGGTATGTGTATGCCAATGATGAAAAGGAAGGATATGGAACACGAAGTAGGACTGCATGGGTGAGGGTCTCTACAGAGATTCCTGCAGAATCAGAGGCTGGATGAACACCCTGAGTCTAGAAGTTTGGCTATATTAGAAAAAGAAATACAAAGCCAGGTGAAAGAATGCAGTAAGTAAAGTTTATTTGCTTCATCGCTCTCTCCAAGGGTTAGTCTTGGGGCCAGATGTTTGTCATCTGGTCAATAAAACTGAGGGTGATTGCACTTTCCCTAGTTAATCCTGAACCATTTTAATTGCTTAGATATGTTCATAGACCTGTCAAGAGTAATTGGAATTAAATGAGATATTGCACATGAAATTATTTGTATCGACTGTAAAGTAGGAAACAGATGGTATTGCTTTTATCTGACAAAGCAAACAAGGGCAAGGGGCTTCATGTGCTAAAAGGTAAAGGAAGTAGCTATATAAATTTATAAAATTGTGTCGGGCAGCATAAGCTAATTTAGTAAAAACAAAAGGCAATTTTGCCCTCTCTTAATCATAACATCAATCCTTCACTTATGAACAAAAATAAAGATAGATATTTTAGAGAAAGCCCTTCCCACCCTGAAATGGCAAGGAAGTAACAGAAGAAATGTCTCTTACCAAAAGAAGAGGTTATACAGCAGTCAATCCTCATCATGCTCAGAAGACACAAGAAAACTGTTCCATTTCATGCAGAAAAAGGTCAAACAAATGAAGTTCTAAATATCTGCTGGGATTAACACAATCAATCAGGGTCAGTTTCCTCCTTAACTTGGGGAAGCACAGTAATTCTGGACTCACTCTTGACTTCTCATTGATGGGCGATAAATTATATGCAAATTTCTGCGTTTGTCCTGTCATCATGTCAGCAATAATCGCAGACCGACTGTAAAGCACTATCTGTCCTGAAAGTTTAGCACAGGAATGATTTTTGGAGTAGTCAAGGATGTAATCTCCACTCTCAAATAGTTGAAATAATCAATAAGCAAAAAGAAGGTCCAGCCTCAGAGATGAGACAAATTCTAACTCCTGGAAAGGAATCTGAATATTCTCTTTTGCAATTTTCTTGTAGAGTAGTCTAATTGTGCTCCAGACAGTTGACTCACCAGCGTAATTCTGAGCATCAAATAATATTCCACCCAACTTCCCTGTTCTCCCAGTTACGGCTCCATGCTTGATAATATTTGCTCCTTCTGTTACTTTTTTTCTCCTGATGAAGTAGAGAACCTGGTGTTGACACTGATTTCAGAAAGGAAATAACTGGAATGTTACACTGAAACAGACTCTGTCAGAGACAGACATTCTCTAGGTCAGAGCCTGAAAACCGGATAATACCCTAGGAGCAGTACCCCTAGAAGTACGTACATGGTGACTACGCAAGTTAGAGAGGCCCAAACTCAAGAATCATACATTCTCAAAAATATCTGGCTCAAGGGGCCAGGGAAATAGCTCAGCAGAATAGGCGCTTGCCCAGAAAGCACAAGGGCCTGAGTTGAATCCCCACTTCTAAAAAAATAAATAAACAAATAAAAAATAACCTGGCTCTGATTGTTGCCTAAGCCCCCAAATAGACCCAGCTAGTCCTATCAGGGTTGCCAGGAACTTTCATTTCCAAAGTGACATACCATGGCAAACACTGGTTTGTGATTACTTTACCCCACAAGGCTGAGGAAATCTTTGAGCAGATCCTCCAAGCCATAACAGCATGAGATACACTATTTTTTTAATGTTTTTAGATTTATTTATTTATTTGGTACAGAGTCTCATTATGCAGTTCGGACTTATAGTGATCCTCCCATCTCACCCTCTTCAATGGTGGGATTACAGGCGTGTGCCACCATTCCTGGTCTGGTGGTTGGCTCTGCATGGGGCCAGGGCCAGCATGGTATGTGGTCCTGGGGGTTGAACCTGGGTCTTTGAGCTTTCCAGGCAGTCGCTTAGAATGTCAAACTATCTCCCTGGCCTGAGGTACAGTATAGAGAAGACAGAGTCTTTCCTTTACCCTATTCCTCTCTAGAAGTCACAAGAGAATATGAAATATGAGATTCTTGTGGAAATTAGAACCCAATGCAGCTAGAGTAACTGCTGTTAGTCTTTATCAAGGTCTTTGCTGTCCTTACCTGATAAAACATTGAAATAGCACTTTATATGTGTAAGACTAGGACCGGCCAAACCAGAGCTGATAATACCAAGTAAAGGCAAAGATAAAAAGGCCTGAGGACCCTCAAGAACTGGAAAAAGTGGGAAGTGGTAGGACTGTTCTGAAGAACAATCTGGGAACACTTAATCAGGTTGCACACATACACACACACACACACACACACACACACACACACACACTCCTTGGGACCCATTGGCTTCACACATACAGGATACACACAGGCACTGACACACCAGACAGCCTCTCACACACAACTTTAAAAAGATCCATATGAGAACATTTATCTTCTTGAAAAGTGAGAGACAAGAAACTGATGATAATTTGTTCTCATCACTGCTAGAACAGATAGGAAAAACAGGGACCAGGCACTTGTTGATTTAAGCATTAGATTGGGGTATGCAGAGTGACATAATGGTGTGTACATAAAAGCAGTAAATAATAAATAAAGCAATTCCATATGCAAACCATAAAAATGCATGTACATAAAACCAAAATACATAGTTAGGAAGAAAGGCTGCAAATAAAAGGATCCACATTAAACATGACAAAGAGCTGCAGATAGGGGAGAGAAAAAATACAAGTGGTAAATGGGAATAAGGAATAGAAGTAATGAAAGTAAGGGGGATCATTATATGCAACTGTGATACTTTGTTACAAACTCAGAAATATACTTTATGCTGTCTTTTGTACCCAAGTCTAATCAATAATTCATCTATACTATTTGACTCATGTGTGATTTTTCTCTTTCCTTTCTTCCATATCAACTGTCTTTTGCAATAAAATGTAAAGTCATATGCCCACTGCATATATTAGAAGGGAGAAGCTCTAGGTTCCATATCCTCAATTTGATGGATATTCTTGCAGATATGGTGCTCCCAACATACAATGTGATGTTCAGATCCAAGCCCAAAACTCTTGTAGAGATTTGAGAAAATCATTGCATTTTAAAGCTGGAAAACACCTTAAATGACAATCAAACCTTTAGGAATAACTGAAACCCTCTGAAATGACAAGCATTGCAGGAAGAGTGCTGCTTCATGCTAGCAATATTCCACTACATACTTAAACTGCACAGTTTCATACTAATGGATACCATATAAGCATCTAACTTTCTATTATTTTATAGAGTACTTTTAAGGACAGTAGAAATGTCTTACTCATCTGTCTCATTGTGTCCGGCTCAACAAAAACTTAAAAACAATACACAAGGTTTATTTCATTCTAAAATATCAATTATTTTGCTTTCCTGGAGGTAAACTCGCAGAGCCAGTAGCTGAGAAGACCACCTACCTCCTTCCGTGTAACCATGGTTCTGGTCAAACTGGATTCAAAACTGATCTTTATGAACATTAGTAAGCAACTCATTAAATTTGCAAATCCTTGCAACAGTAAGAGATAAATTGTTTCTCTAAAGTTCTTTTTTTTTCCTACAGTTTACATATACTTTCCTCAGTTGAGGGCTTTCAGATTGTATGTATAAAATTTTCAGTGTAGTTGATCGCAATGCTGTTCACACCAACTTCAAGGAGTTCTGTTCTGGTTTTCTATGTTCAAGCTGCTCAGTTGTGTGATGCTGTTTTCTTTTAGGATCAAGGTGGGTGCTTTCATATAAAATCTTATTTTTCATTCGTTTTCTGGCAATTCTTTCCTGGATTCTTTTCCTAGCATAATTATACCTGCAACTGAAGCAGCATCCTAAACTCACCACCCAGTCCTCGTATACCAGCATCACATGATCTTCTAATTCTACTAGTTAACAAAAAATAGCCAAGTCCAGCAGCAATAGATAGTAATGAACTTTACAACTCATATGCTCAGGTTGTGTTTTCAACATCTAAAATTTCTGAGAGCTTAAAGGGGTTAACTTAAAAAAGGACTGTCACAGTGTGCGCATGTACCCAGGCCTGGAAGTGCGCTGAAAGGGTGGAGCCATGGGATCCTAATTCTTTGCTTTTGGGGCAGATCTGAGGCAGCAATCTTTAAGGTGGAAGTCGCCTTACCTTTGAAATGTTTCTTGTTTCGTTATAGTTCTCACCTACCAAATTAATTGGACCATGACTTAAGATTGAGATTAGTATTTTCCGCTTGCTAAATTCTTTGACCTAGCATTGTGCTATCTTCGCAGCAGCCTTGCCATGTTGATTTTTCTACAGAATGCTATGCCCCACCATGGCAGAGAAGGTAGCCTACAAAAGCTTTTATGCTCTAAAGCCAATAGCGGTTACACAAGCCTGAAATCCCAGCATTCATGAGACTGTGAGGAAAAAGATTGCCTTGGGTTTGAGGCCAGCCTAGGTTATACAGTGAGTTCAAGGTCAGATCTAGATAGCAAGACCCTTCCTTAAAACAAAACAACAACAAAAAAAAGCCTTTCGCCTCTAATAATAACAGTACTTTTCACATGCTAATATATCATGTAAATCCACACTTTCGTGTTTTTGCCATGTTCCACAGAAGGAGAATCCAAAGGCCTGGATGTCCAGACAAAGTAGATATAAAAGAGCTGAAAAAGGCAAGGTCATGGATCCAACTGGTGTTTTCAAGATCTGTTCATTAAGACTTCGAAAGGCATAGTGGTGGCCTAGGTTCAGATAGACAAAGGGCCATACCTAAAGTCATTGCAGGTTAAAAGAGAAAGGTAGTCTCTCATTTTCAAATCTGGAAAATTGTTTGTGAATATAGGCTTTCAAGGGGAAAGAAAACAGTTAACTTTAGGTAATGATCCTGCACAACAAAGTGTCACTGACTTAGGCAGGGTACTGGGTAATATAAGGTCCCAATACCAGAAACTCAGAAGCGGGTCCAATGCCAGTTACTCTGAACCAGGGCTCTCTCTGAACTCCACGCCAAGTACAGAGGCCGATCTTGAACTACAGACTGACTCAAAATCTAAGCTGGCAGCTGTCAAAATAAGTTATTGAATGGACAACAAAGAGACCAAGAACAAAGCAGTTTTCAAACGTGTAGCTCAACATGAATTCAAGGAGACAAGACCACATCTTAGTACCTCTATCCAAAATGTCAAAGATTGATGCTTTCATAGAAATACAGACTAAGTAGGATGTATTCTTAAAAAATCTCCCAGTTTTATTTCAGTGCAGAGCCTCATGTATGAAAGTTATGTTATAATTCCAAAACAACTGTATTCAAGGTCTGCAAAGTATTTTAAGGGCTCTCTCTACAAAAACACTGCTAAGTATGTGAAGTAATGTATATGTTAATTGGCTGGCTCTAGCCATTCCAAATGCATACATAGGTCAAAGCAGCATGTGGTATACAATACTTATATAAAATTTCTGTCATTTAAAAATATATAAATAAACAGACATGTTAACCAACTCACAAATAATATAGTAACCCACTGGTATCATGGGGGGTTGGTTCTTTTATATTAAATGGCATAGCATTTGAATATAATCTGTACACATCATACCACATACTTTCACAATCTCCGTATTACTGACGATGCCTAAGGTAAATGGTATGTAAATAGTTGTTAGACTGAGTTGTTTATGGAATAAGAAATAAAAATGCATGTGGTTAGGTCAGAAGCAGTTTGTGTTTTTGTTATTGTGCATTTTGATATTTTCATTCCGAAGTTGGTTGAATCAATAGACTTGGAACCTGAGAAAGCACAAAGCCAACTATGTATATATTAAAATCTACTTGCGTTCCTGGCAAATTATAATTTTAATACATATAAGGAAACTGCTTATTCATGTAAAATATTTCCTTAAAGTTTACAAATATATCTTTATTTTTTGTGTTACAAAGATATGCCTTTGATGTTTAAAACTTAAATCTGTGAGTTTATTTATCAGAAAATCAGAAGTGAATTAGCAGCTTCTAAGGATGCCGCCTAGCTTGCAAAATCTTTCATTTTGCTAATTGAGATTCTTCCACTGTCACCTCAATTCAAAACTCTGCCATGGGTGACTCTTCTCTTCCAAGCCTACCACAGGGGAGTTTCTCAACAGCTGTCAGACAGTAGCTTTCCTGGGACTCCCGGGAGTCAAGGTCTTTCCCAAAAATATTTTAGGAAAAAGAAATTGCCTCTCTTTCAGTGCCTCATGTGGTAGCAATGACAGCAAGTGACTTAAGAATTTTCCAGATGGGAGTTTTGAAGAGTCATTTCCAGAAGCCATTATGAAACCTCCTTCAATGAAAGTATTCCAGTATAAATGAACAAATGTGTGTTTCATGCACTTTGTCCACAGAGGATTCCTAACACCCTTTTAGAACAGCCTGCTAAAACTCCAGCACTACTTGAAGAGCACAGATTACAGAGCATGGGTGATTGAAAAAGAATTTAAGATGTGCAAACATTTACTGGGTTATCAGGCATAGGAGAAGTGGGGCAGGATTTAGGGCAGGAAATCAATCAAGTGTGCAGTTTCTTCTTCACTCTTACTTAACTGAATAAATGAGGAAACCCAGAGAAAGGGTTTAAAATTACCTGACAGACAGTAGCAGAAATGATTTCTTTCAAGGCTTCTTAGGAGCAAGGGTGCTTTCCCCACCTTCACTTAGATTTGAGATTCTCGTTTAGATGTTACGTAGATGTGCTGCAGGCTTTATGAGAAGGAAACACTGGCTCCTAATGCCAGAATTTTATTGAAGTTAAAAGTTGGTTTAAATGCTGTGTGGTAGCCTAGATTAATTCACTGAACAGATAACAAATAGGAATAGAAAAATTGAATAAATGTGAATAAAGTTTAGAGTTTGGGTAATAGTAATATGCAAGTATTGATTTCTTAGCTTTTCCAAATGTACCAAAGTAATATTAGATATATATCTCCCAGGGACATTGGGTAAGCTTATACAGTAAACTTATGTACTATCTTTGCAACTTTTTTGTAAATCTAACACTATTCCAAAGCAAAATGTTCATATACATAATATATGTATATATATATATATATATATATATATATATTAATATATATACATATAGATGTTATAACAAATTAACCATGCAGCCCAAAACTTATTTTACCTTGGCAGCTTCTGAAATGCACATTATGCTATTTTAAATCACCTAATATTTAAATTAACAATTCTAACTTGTGTAAGAGGAAGCATTTATAACCACATCTGGAGAATCTGTAACCTCACTATAAATTAAGTCATATATAAGACATAGAAATTCTTATGGCTCTTGAAAGAATGACAAATTCAATTAATTGAGATTGTGCAGTTCACATTTTGGTAAGAAAATTATTGCAAAAAGAATTGAACAGTCTCATTTTGACTTGTTAATTAATTAATTAATTAATGTCAGCTCAATAAAATCTTATGCAGTAGAGTGTTCTGCTACTTTCAGTTGAGAAGAGTATTGAAGTAACAGAAACATGATACTGAAAATTTGTTCATTCATAGAATCTATAAGATTTTCCTGGGACTGGGGAGATAGCTCAGTAGAACGAGCAATTGCCTGGCAAGTGCAAGGTCCTGCGTTCAATCCCTGGTACCACCAAGAAAACAAAAAAAGATTGTCCTACCCAGTACATCTGTGTCTTGGGCCACTGAAATTCAACACTTGGTATGTAAACATTAAATATTATATATGTTAATATAGAAATGAAAAATCAGAATATATTTTATGAATTGACCTTTCAAGTGGTCCCCAAGACCTATTCTACCTAAAGGCAAAAAAAAAAAAAAAAATTCTAAGACCTAATAGGATGGTGACTGGTGTAGAGCAAAATACGATGGCAGGTGTCAGTAAGTGTCAGCCATATAAATGTCCACTGCACGTCCCTATGAGAAGCGATCAACATCCACCCTCCTGTTTGTAATGGGCCAATCTGCAATCAACCTAGGCCCGTGATGGCAAAACTTTTAGAACACTCAGTGATATAATGATACAGCGATCTATTACTTATATAAACAGCCTGCTGTGGCATGCATGCCACAGGTTTGCCATCACTGCCCTGGACAATTAATTCTGCTCCTATTTTTAATGTATTTCATTCAGGGTCTCACTACACAGTTTGGACTGTGATTTTCCTACTTTCAGCCTCCCCAGCACTAGAATTACAGGCATGTGCCACTATGCCTAGAGTCTGGCCAGCTCAGCACACCCTGGGGGCAGGACTGGTGCGGCATGTGGTGTTGGGGATCAAACCATGGTCCCTGCACTTGCCTAAGCTTGTCTAAGCAGGCGCTGTAGTCTGCTGAGCTATCTCCTAGTGTTTAAAGTCATCCAGAGAGGACACCTGTGTGAACTCCCTCAATGACACATAGCAATATGTAGCAAATCTCATTGCTGAGGCTTTCCCTTACCTCTGCTTCCAGATAATTGTGTAACTTCATAAGACAAAAAGAGGGAATAGCATTTCTATAACATTAACATTGCTAGCAATTCTCCTCTGTTGGTATAGAGGAACTGAATCCCTCAGAGACTGATGCTTTCTAGATGAGTAAATAAAGTTTCTGAGACTATGACCCTGGATGGTCATAAATCAACCTCCCAGATGACTTCCATTCTGACCCCCAGCATATCCCAGAGTGAAACAGCAGCTCTATGAAGCATATCCTGAAACAGCCAATTTGCT
The DNA here is from genome assembly GCA_004027025.1 of Myocastor coypus. Classification (NCBI taxonomy): domain Eukaryota; kingdom Metazoa; phylum Chordata; class Mammalia; order Rodentia; family Myocastoridae; genus Myocastor; species Myocastor coypus. The sequence goes on from PVJA010004312.1 coordinate 25,156, forward strand.
CTTTGCAATCGCAGGATGCTCCTTAAGGACTCAAGGTACCTATTCATTCTATTCCTATTCATAAAATACACAGAAGCATTGTCAGTGAGATTGGGTTTGGCTGCTTTTACTGAGACTTAAATTATAATAAATACACTAAGAAAGTAAAACCTCTCTGTGATACCATAACATGGCCTAAATTTTACACAGATAAAATTTCACATCCCCCCAAAGAAGGTAGCTCATTAGACAAATATTGACCCATAAACTACTTTTCCATACTCTTTATAAAATATTCCCATAAGCTTATTTCAGTTTCTTTAAGGATTTTTTTCATATAAAGGAAATTGAGAAATTTACTTAGACATTAAAATTAAGAAACTATCTTTGGTTCACAATTCTATTAATTGCTCTTCCATGTGGTTCTTGGCAGACTCAGAACATTTTGTAAAATTTAGTTCTAACTGAACTTGACAAAATATTTTAGGCCACTGGAAATGTCACTTATACCATTTTCCAGGCCAGTCTCAAATTGAAAACATGTTCATACTTTGCACACATTTTTGTCACAATTTCTCTTCAGCAAACTCACAGAAATGGAAATGGTTTTTTAAAAAATGAGATTATTTAAGACTACATGTGGCAAAAATGTCCACTTCTCTTTATCAGAATATAAGTGTTATACTTGCATTAGACAGCAACCTATATAATGTTTCAGACACTCCCTAATGATCAGTGTCTAAGCTGGCCATTTTTTCTTCTTTCTTCATCTGTAGAAAAGAACTTGAAATTCACCATGAGTTAATAAAAAGCAGAAAGAGAAAATGGTTTTGTGCCTTAAAGTCTACCTTAGTGCTATGCCCATAAGATCCTTTCTCATTAAAAAAAAATGAAATGATTTTTTTCTCCATCTTTTTTTGTAGAAACTTTTAGACAGCATGAACTAGTGATGGTGAATCTCTGGAGCTTTCAGTGATAAAATACAGCCAGCTGTAGCACACATGCCATAGGCTCACGCTTCTACATCACGCATCTCTGTCCTGAAACACCACAACAGCAAACTTGATAAAAAGCAAGTAACTGTGAAAATTAATATACAACGAAAAAATCATATTTTAATTTGTGAATTTACCTTTTAAATCTTTACTCTTCTATCTAAAGTTATGAGAAAATATAGGGAGATCTAACAGCATGATAATTGGAGGGAACAATAAAATACAGGTGACAGAGCAGTCTTGGGAATACTTTGCCCCTTGGCAAAGTCTCCGTATTTTTGTTTAGATAGATGACTGTACTCTACCACTTTCAGTCTCTTTTACTCATTCTTCAGTTTTTATTCTAACTGTAGGAGTAACTGCAAAGTATTTTTGGTTTTTGTTTTGTTTTGTTTTGTTTTTCCTCAAAACAGGCATGGAATGTTGCTGTTCTTCAGAGAGGCTGAGAGACTCAATGAGGTGGGACCTGAAGCTCCTCCCCACCACTGAGAGGAGGGCCTGCGAGCACGTGCCTGCCACTAGGAAAGGAAAGCAGCACACAGGCACTTGACTGATGATGGCGTCAGGGAACTGAGAGGATCCAAGAAAGCCAGGGGCTGGCCAGCACTGGGGAAAACTGCAAGGGCCAAGCTCAACTTCTTGAAAAGAAAATGAAAGGAAGAAAGTATTTACAGTGTGTTGCAGTAAAGGGAACACAGGGCTGATGTCTGAGAGCCTGGCAGCCAAGGAGGCTGAGTTTCAGCCAAGGAATCAGGAAGACCAGAATTGAGCTTGAAAGAACTCCTTTCCAAGTTGCTATGTATTCCACATGCATGTTGATCACTCAGTAAAAATTTCTTATGTATTTCATAATCAGTATCTTGGTTTTTTTTTCCTTTGTCTTTTTTTACATTTTGTTAATTTTAATGAAAAATAAATAACAAGGGCCCGGCAGGATGGCTCAGTGGTCTAAAGCACCTCCTTAGGAGAGCTTAGGCAGCTGCAGGGACCACAGTTCAATCCCCGGCACCACGTGCTGCGCCATCCCTGCCCTCAGGGCAGGCTGAGCCGTCCATAAAAATAAATAAATAAACAAACCAAATAAATAAATAAATAACAATGAGACGGTTTCAAAACAGGTTAGTGAGACAGTTACAATAATTAATACATTGTGTATTGCTGTCTTCATAGTAATTGTTCAGAGTACAAGATGCAGGCATATCTTTTCTAAATACTATTAGTATAAATCTTTCTTATGGTAGAGATTGAAATGAGCTTTTGAGAGATTCAGATACTATTTGCCTCCAAATTTATACGTAATTAAAATGCATTATTTTACTTAATAATCTTTATTAGTTAACTTCACAGAATCATGAATTGGATTGTCTCCATCTTAAAATATTCATCCTGATATCTATGCCAAATGGCATAAGACTTACAGTAATATATTTTATAGTTCTATCATAAATGAAGAGAACAAAATTTTTTCATCATGACTATACATAAAAGAAAAAATTATTTGGAGAAAAGTTACATGATAATACGGTGTCTGTGGAAGTCTTGTCCACTACACTGAGATGAGGAGACACAATAAAAGCTGTCCCTGGGCAGGACCAGTGGGGCCCATTAAAAAAAAAAGAAGTTACATGATAATATGTGAGTACTAAGTAGTTTCTCTTGAAATCACATTAAGTAGGGTCTACTTATTTAAGCTAACAAAATGAAGCATTATTGAGGACTCAGGTTGTTCTTTCAACTTAGCTTTGTGGGCTGGGAATATAGCTCAGTGGCACAAGTGCCAACCTGACAAGCACAGGGTCCTCAGTTTGATCCCTGGTACCAAAAATAAATAAATATATATATATATATATATATATATATATATATATATATATATATTCAACTTAGCTTTGTTATTGCTTTATTTTAATTAGTAGAAACAATAATTGTGTATATATGTATTTAATAAATACTTTACTTAATGTAAAAAAAACAAATTTGTTATTTAATGGATATAAAGATTCAGCTACACAAAATGATTAAGTTCTAGAGGTCTGCTCTACAGCTTCATGCCTCCAGCTAACAACTCTATGCCACACACTTTTTAAATGTGTTAAGAAACCAGAGTTTGATCCCCGGTACCACATGCTTCTCTGGCCCCATCCCAGGTGCACTGAGTCAGCCACCAAGACTAGGCATAGTGGCACACACCTGCAAGCCCAGAACTTGAGAGGCTGAAAACAGGAGGAGCACTGTGAGTCTAATCTGTGTAGTGAGACCCTGTGCCAAATTCAAAGAAAGAAAGAAAGAAAGAAAGAAAAGAGAGGAGAGGAGAGGAGAGGAGAGGAGAAGAGAAGAGAAGAGAAGAGAAGAGAAGAGAAGAGAAGAGAAGAGAAGAGAAGAGAAGAGAAGAGAAGAGAAGAGAAAAGAAAAGAAAAGAAAAGAAAAGAAAAGAAAAGAAAAGAAAAGAAAAGATGAGAATCTCATGTTAGCCGGTCTCATTACAACTGAAATAATAGGCCCGGGACATAAGGCAGAGGAGTCTTGATTGTGAAAAGATAAGGAAGAAATCTGGAGCACTCAAACATCATCAACCCATGACATGACAAGTCACACTACCGGTCCAATAAAGTCCTTGGGGCTTTACCTCTATACCGTTTTTGCCTTTTTAACACCATTCACTTCCTCTCAGTTTCCTTGTCAAAACAACTCTAGTATTATTTATACTTATACTTTACGTATAAATCTCTTGGATATTCTTCATAAAAGTTTGGTTTCTGGTTACAGACCACCAGATGATGACTTTGAACACTATGTATGTACAGCTCACTGATGGAAAGGCCAGCTTTCTTTTGTTATGCTTGTATGTATGTATGTATGTATGTATGTATGTATGTATTTGGTGCAAGGTCTCACTACGAAGCTTGTACTCATAGTGATCCTCTTGTCTCAGCCTTCCCTATATTGGGATTATAGGCATGCACCACCACGCCTGGTTTTGGTAGCCGACTCAGCAGTGGCATGCAATACTGAGAACTGAATCCAAGTTCTTATACTTTCCAGACAGGTGCTTAGACTGTTGAGCTATTTCCACAGCCCAAGGCCAGCTTTCCGTGTCAGAACTGCCTCAACTCTTTTTAATATCCACCTGGTTTCCGTGTCAGACTTCTTTGATGCTAGAAATGGAAACTGCTGCATCTCTGTGGACTAAAGGAAGCCTGAAACAGTCCTACCTCTTTGCCTCTCCATCTTCCTTTCCACTAAAGAAGTTCTTTTGATAGCCTAAAATGACTCCTCCTCTGCTCTTTCATTTTCTACCTCTTTTCTTTCTAATATCCTGATATATCCAGTTTAAATCTCACTCCCAGACTCTTTTCCTGCTTGAGCATAAGATTGTTTCCTTTGTAATAACTTAAATTCTGTTGTCATCATCGTATGATTTTACAGTTTTTTTGTGTTAGCCTATTCGCTTACAGATTTCAACATCATGAATTTTAAGAAAGAAAAGTGATCGTGTTCATCTCCTATTCAGTGGTAGCCTCAGCATCTGGGTCAGTGCTTACTTACAAATATTCATTCAACGCACATTTTTTAAGGAAAATGTATCTGTAGAAGGCAGAAATACAAGCTTCTTCCTCTTGTTTCACCTGTAAATTTAGGTCTATTATTCAACTCCATCTTTAATTCCACTCCTTTAGAACATAGTAAGATTACTGACAAGCCATTACATCACAGTGCAAATAGCCTACTGCCTCCAGGTCAGGTGGGCTTCTTCACTTTTTACCAGCCTGGGCATCACCCTAAAGTTAAAAAAAAAAAATTGTCTCTTTCCTGAGTTATTGTAGTAGTAACCCAAGGTCTGCTTTCTTTAAATTTTCAATTTGTATTAGTACATGTTTACAGTACACAGTGATCATATTCATGGTGGGAAATTATTATGTGTCCACTACAAATTTAAATTGTTTGTTTGTTTCCCTTCCCCTCCTACCTCTTGGTCCTCTTATCATGAAAATTATCTCTCAAAATGTGATGTGCATACACAATAGAGTATTACTCTGCTATAAAAAAAGATAGATCTGACTTATTTGTAGGGAAATGATTATGTTTTAAACAATATTCTTTTTTGCATGTGCAAGGTCTCACTATGGAGCCCGGACTCATAGTGATTCTCCTGTTTCCTGACACCCAAGCTCTGGAATGACAGGTGCGCACCATCACACCCACACTTCATCATGGGCTCAGCACACTGAGAGTGGGGCCAGTGCAGCAAGTGGGGCAAGAATCAAACCCTGGCCCCTGCACTTCCCTTAGCAAGAGCTTAGTCTACTAAGCTGTACTGATGGTCCTTGAAACAATGCTCTTGAATACACTTGTGTGAAATGAGTCAGACACTCAAGGTTAAAAATCACATGGTATATTTTATGTGAGAAACTCACAAGTATAAGTAAAGTGCAAACTAAAGGATAGATAATGGAAAACATGGAGATTAATCTTTTATCCCATCACTCTTGCCCTGGAAAGAGAATTCCCCAAGGAGCCTTGCCTCTTCCATCATGTGAGGACCCAGTAAGCAGGCACCACCTAAGGCACGAAGAATGAAACCCTTTCAGACACTCTGCCGAGGGCACCTTTTGAAATTTCAGTCTCCAGCCCTGTGAGAAATAAACTTCTGTTACTCCATAGTTATCTTGTTCATTACATTTCTTCTTACAATAGCCCATGCTTGAGTGAATAAATGGCCTGCATGACCTGGAAAGTTTCCCTTGATTGTCAAAACAACCAGCTAGCGGAGGTGATTGGACCACAAGAGCACTAACCTCATCAGTTGTTGATGCGTTCCCAGCTGACAGGATTCATAGGATGTGGGCCCTTGGAAGAGGAAGGGGACAGAATTTGGGGGCTATATCTGGTTCCCAGCCTTGCCCTCTCTAAGTCTTTGCCTGCTGTCTGGTTCCTGGATCCCATGAGTTGAGCAGTTTCCTTCTGCCCTTCCCTATACATTCACTGTTCCTGTCTTGGAGCCACTCAATGTTGCGCAGGAACCATAAATCAAAACTTACCTCTCCTCCAAGCTGTATGAGAGGTATTTCATCTCACCATAGGAAAGCTCACTAATATAGATTTTTAACAGTCAGTGTGTAATATCTGATTGTCTCCTGCACATATGCTAATGCCATGTCTAAATGATCATAGATGATTTATAGAAGAGCAATTTATCTATGCTCTTTTGTTTTATATTGGACATAAAACCTACTAAGTATTCCATGTCCCTCATTGTTTTTAGAGAAGTATAATTAATGCTCATAGCTATACTTTTCCTGTCTTTGTTACTTTTAATAGTATGTAAAAGAAAATATTTATTATAAAAATGCAGTAAAGCATTGAACAGAAAATTAATGAGAAACTAGAAAAGATATAGTAATTTTAAAGTATATATCAAACTTGCCAGACACATATAGACTTTCATCCAGGAAAAAGTAATATTATTAAATAATAAACCCAGAAGGAATAACATTCTGGGATTTACTAGGGATATTTGAAACATTGCGTTAGAAAGCTATGCAAGACAATGTTCTAAAATTGATTTGGTTAAGTAACCTGTCACTGAAATTGAAATAGTAAGTAATGAAAACTGTCAACACCCTCGACTTAGAGGATATATTTAATGGAATGGCAAAGAAGCCAGGGATAAGTCTGGTTTTATGTAGCATCTTAATTAATTGTTTGGAAGGAGGAGTAAACACAGATTATATTCCGAAATGGCACTAACTTTGATGATGCTACAAAAATGATTAATGAAGGAAAATAAAATGCACCAAGGCTTAGAACATTAGGAATATTAAAAAGTGAAAGAAAAAGGTACATGCAAGGTGAATCAATTAAGTTTTAAAAATATTTCAGCTATATTTTGAAAGCAATAATTTTAGGAATCATTAAAATCTATAGAGGTTAACATATTGCTCTACATATAGCAAATGGGCAAATAGGGGCTCTGTGGCTTTTGTTTGACCCATTCAAAGATAAAATGGCCACAACTACTCTTTGAATAACAACAATTTCGGAGAAAAAGGGAAAAAGGTTAGCATAGCACTACACTGAAGTAAAAAGAAGCAATTCTTAAAAGTCAACACACAGGGCCTGCAGAGATAACTCAGTGGTCTAAGAGCCTTCCTGACAAGCGCAAGGACCTAGATTCAATCTCCAGTACTACATGCCATGCAGGCTTCTGAACCCCGGGGACACTGAATAGCCCACCGAAACCATCAAGGTGGTGCATGTCTGTAATTCTCGGTCTGGAGAAGCTGAGACAGGAGATTCACTACAGGTCTGAACTGCATTGTGAGACCCCATAGAAAATAGATAAATAAATAAGTTTTGCAGTTTTTTTAGAAGTCTATAAACTTATATTCTTAACCCTCCAGAAGAAAAGCTTAGTGATACTATTACTCTATAACATACGTACTTGAGAATGACATCACTGTCTTTCTGAATGTCAAACATCTTACACTTAACTTGGAATTGATATTTTCAATCGTTGATATTCTAATAAATATCTATAGAATGTGATAAAAAGCAGTTACTCATTTTTACACAGACATTTAGAAATCTAAGCATATACAAAATTGTAGCCGGTCAATCCTATGGCATTTTTCCTCATCTCTTACTCCCATTTAATAGCCTTTTTTGTTTTCTTGTAAAGCAACCATTTCCTTGTGAGTATAGCAGTAACTGAAATTACATTAGTGGGAGCACACATCTAAAAGACCAGAATGATAGGCATTCGAAGCATATTTTTACTGTTACACATTGCTATCCTCACAGACCAAAAATTAGAGAAAAAGAGGGCTACAAGGATAGCCAATTTTTGGCGCTAGCCCTTCAAGGTCAGTGAGGACTCAGGACATAAGAGAACCTGTGCTGTAACATCTTATAACTCAATGGTTTCCCAAATTTTCTATTAAAGGAGATTATGGAGCTAGAGAGGAAAGGGATTAAAGATATATAGTGTGCTAAAGGAGGGTCACCTAGAGAGAAAACATTCAGGCTTTCACAGAAAGCAAATTGGTCAAGCAATGGCCGTGACTCATCCAGATGGCTGACACTCACAATAGTTCTACAAAGCACTGTACATGGTTCCAAAGTAAACCTTGAGGGGATTTGACTGACCTTGGGAGATATAAAAGTTACACGCTTTGCTACACAGCTCTTGGTTAAACTTGCCCTTAAATACCCATCAGAGAAGTTTAACCATGAGGCATAAAATATAAAGCTAGATTAGAAAGCTGAGCTATAAAAGGCTTAAATCAACAGCTTCCAACATTGCCAGTTTTACCAATAACCCACTGCGATTATCAAGCATTGGATTATGTATACAACTACTTTCTCTTAGTTTGATGAAAAAAAAATTTTTCATACCAATAATGACTAGAAAATTTTTTAAAAATAGAAATGCAACAAAAATACTTGTGACAAATCTTACAGTAAAAAGGAAATCAGGCCAATAACACGGCAGAATTGAAAAGAGAGCATAATTACAACTTATGAAGACAAACAATTTGATAAATACAGTGCACAATAAGTTTGAAATCTAGGTAAAGCACAGTTAATGTTTTGAATAAAAACTTCTGAATTGTATTTTTAAAAACGTAGAAAATTTGAAAAGACTGATGCAAAAGATTTGTCAATAGAGGTTAAAATTTATTGGGCTTTTGAAGTTACTTAGGCTAGTTTCCCTAAGACTCGTTAGATGGCAGATAATTTCAATATTGTTTTAAACTGTTACAGATATCATGGAACTCCTGAAGTCATTCTCATGATTCTAACGTATCTCTGAGGACAGAAACAAAAAACATCCCTTCACTTATAAATAGGATGTAGAGGGGCCAGAGGTATAGCTTGGTGGTACAGGGTCTAGGAAGTACATGTGAAACCTGCTGTCAATCCCCAATACCAAGCAAATAAACGAAGTGTAAAAACTTGAATTAAATCATGAGCAAATTGTATACAGTTACAATTTATGATGTCTAAAAAAGGTTTACAGGTGGACTACCTATTAATACAATTCTCTAATAAAAGATTGAAGGAAAAATATCATGTATTCAACATGATATATTAGCATGGTACCAAAGAACAAGGTTTCTTGATTCTGGTAGCGCTGGTCTAAAGTTCCAACTTAGTACCTGTTCAATGTATCCCTGTTAAATAATATTGGAGGAGTTACTTAAATCTAAATCTTGTTATTGCATTTGTAAAAGGAAAACTGATGTGGACACTAAACAAGATACTCCTAGTGAAAATCTAAAAAAATAAACAATTTTTTTAAAAAGTCACCACACATAACAATAAGGAAGTTTGAAGAAAGGAACTTTTGAAAGTTTTTTAATTAACTTTATTGAAAATAATTATATAGCATATTAAGAATTGCAGAAAAATGTGAAAGATACAAGATTTAGATGAAGTTAATTTTAGAGAAATATATCTGAAATGAATACATGGCATGAGATTAATAAGAGATTGCACATTGTAAATAAATTATTTACAGATTAATATAATAATAAAAGTTGTTTAAAATGAAAATGAAGAAGAACGAATTTACAGATCAGTCATATAATAGTTCACTCTGTGCCAAAATCAAGAAACTTATATGAATTTAGTTGAAATTATAGTACCACATTAGCAAGAAAAATGAACCTTTTGCAAAAGAAATATGGATAAAATCATACCACTATACATAAAAATGTAATTGTTGAAAAATAATTGTAAAGAAAGCAATCATTAAAGCATATACATAAAAAATTAGCTGTGGAGGAACAAAAATAAAAAGCATCTTATTCCACATTAGAAAATAAAAAAAAGAGCAAGTGGGTAAGAAGCTAGACTGATTAATTCAAAGGATTAAAATGAAGAAAAGAATCTCTCCTCATTGAATTTGATGCTTAGCAAACATATCTCTTAAAAGTAAAACTAAAATATTTTCCAGTTACACAAACTTGAAATATTCTAATACCTCCATATGTAGCATATAGAAAATAACAAAGCCCATAATCAAGAAAGCAATAGAAGCTGCTGTATGTCCTGGAGAAAGAATAAAGAGCTCTCAAAATGGTAGTCATGCAGTACTATGTAAAAGATAATAATATTAGATGAACCCATTTAAAAGGTCATTGAAGATTGCTACAAAACAGTATCAATCTTATGTAAAGTTATTTTTTTTCAAATATATGTATGTGTATGGTGTATGTGTGTAAAAGACAAGGAAGAAATAATATAAACACAATAGAAAATGGAAATACACATTTTAAAGTTTCTAATTCTAAGAGAAAATATGTCATAAATAGATTGTGAGTCAAAGATACAGTATAAATCATAAAACAAAATTTAAAATTAAACAATATGCATAAAATTAAATATTAATTAATTAAAATTAAACATTTCAAAACAGTATTCTAAAATTAAAATTAAATTGTGAGTCCAACTAAAAGGGCAGAATCTTGTATATCATATGTACGAATCTGTGATCACATCAGAGTACTCACATAGTATTTGAATAGGTTAGTATAGGGGCTGGGGATTTGGCTCAGCGGTAGAATGCTTGCCTAGCGAGCTGGAAGCCCTGGGTTCAGTCCTCGGCACCAAAAAAAAAAAAAAAGAATAAAACCTCCTGAATAGGTTAGTATATACAAAAATATCAACTAAGAAAAGTATTCATGATAGTAAAGAATTACTAAGAATAAAACATAACATATAAACTAGAATGGCAAATATGTGACCAGCACTTCTCACAGATCCGAGGACAGGATATCACACAAAGCCTAACATATTGTGGACATGGACAATATCCATGATACTTACTGGTAGCCAGATGTCACTTGTGGGACTGAGCTACTGCTAATTCCTTGATAGCCATTCTGTAGACCTGGAGAGAATAATGACCCATAGGGTGCAGGAGAAGTCCATTTGTAGAATATGCTGATGGACATATCTTGCTGCTGTATACAAAGGAATAATTGAAAGACTACTGTTGTAGACCTCTTTTTCTCCTATGTTTAATTGTTTGCCGTATTTGGTGGATTCTTTCCATTCCTCCTCATGAAGTTGTAGTCATTTTGATCCTTCTCTAGAAAATCTTTTAGTAGTCTGTGTATAGTTGAGTTTGTCCTCATGAAATTCTTTAGTTGTTCTTTGTCATGGAAGTTTTTCACTTTGCCATTAAACTTGAAAGAGGATTTTTCAAGATATATCAGTCTGGGTTGAATTTGTTTTCTTGCTACACTTGTAGTACTTTGCTTCATGATTTTGTTTACTTGCTGGGTTGTAAAGAGAAATCTGCTTTATATTGAAGGGTTTTCCCTTAAATGTGATCTGTTTGTTCTCTCTAGTGTCTTTTAGTATACTGTTCCTGTGCTGAATTTCTGGAATCTTGATTATTATATGTCTGGGTGTGGTTTTAATTGGGTTAATGTTACTTGGAATTCTATATGCTTTGGTTACCTGAATAGCAGATTGTTTCCCATATTTGGGAAGTTTTCTGCTGTGCCTTCTGCCCAAATTCTTTTTATATTATTTGTACAGGCTCCTTTCTCATTGATGCCTATTAGTCTTACATTGTTCATCTTTGCATTGTCTTACAGATGTTGAATTATTTTTTCTTGCATCCTACTTGTCTTTAAGAGATCTTTTCTTACCTATTCACTAGCTGCAATGGTGTCTTCAAGGTCTGAAAGTTTATTTTTAGTCCTTTCATTGACTGCTTCACTGAAATAGTTTTGCCAGTTGGAGATTGAGGTGTTTAGTTCCTATATAGCACTTTGAATCTGCTTCATACATTCTATTTTGTTCCTATATTGCTCATCAAGGGTTTCATCATTTTTTTCTATTCTCTAGTTTTTTATCAGTATCTTCTTTAGAAGCACTCAGTATTTCTTTCATTATAGTCACCATTTTTTTATTCTCCTATGAATTTTATCAATGTCTTCTTTGCAAGAATTTATTAATTCTTTCATTGTAGTTATGTTTTCTCTTTTTACTTCAGGGATTATTTCTGATCTGATTTCCACTGTACTTTTCTGCAGTTGTTCCTTTCATTTATTTATTTATTTATTTATTTATTTATTCAGTCAGTCATTTATATTATGGCCGGCTCAGCCTTCTCTGGGGTTGTAGCTGGCATAGCACTGTGGTCCCTGCAGTTGCCTAGGCTTGCTTCAGCAAGCGCTTTAGACCACTGAGCTATCTTGCAGACCCTGTTCCTTTACTTTACATGCTATTAATTCAGAGATTTGTTTCTTTACTTCAGAGATTATTTCTGATCTGATTTCCTCTGTACTTTTCTACAGTAACTTTTTACTTCAGATGCTATTAATTTAGAGATTTATTTTTTACTTCAGATGTTATTTCTTTTTTATATTTTTATTTTTTGTTACATTTAATAAAAAATAGCAATGTGACAGATTCAAAACACATTAGCAGTACATCTCCAGTATTTGATATAATGCATACTGTTTTCCTCTTTGTAGTTATACAGAGCATAGGATGTGGACATGATAAATTTTCTAATCATTATTGGTACAAAATAAATTGTCCTCGTTGAGCAAAGAGAAAGTAATTCTATACATAATCCAATGTCCCATAATCCCAGTGGGTTACTAGCAAAACTGGCAATGATGAAAGATGTTGACTTAAGGCTTTTACAACTCAGCATACTAATCTAGCTTTATATTTTATGCCTCATGGTTAAACTTCTCTGCTGAGTGGTTAAGGGCAAGTTAAAGCAAGAATTATTTCTTTTTTTACTTCAGAAATTATTTCTGATTTGCTTTCTTCTTTACCTTTAAGCAGTTGTTTCTTTAGAGATTTCAGGTGACTGATTTCCATTTTCTTCTATGTTATTTTCTCCTGCATTTGTTCTGTGAGGGCTTGGGGCCTGAGACTGCATCTTGCTCCTTCTCTTTTTCATTTTGTATAGCACTGTCTTCTGACCTTTGGTGTACAGTTTTGGGAGAGATCTTACCTTAGCACTAGGCCCAGATCTACCAAGTTCAAACTCATCCTGGTGAGTGTGGCTTGGGTCTGGATGCTGTGCTCCACTTCTTCCTACTGCAGCCCATGAAAATAAAGCCTCTGTGCCACTCTGGCAAGATGTTCTGCTCCTAAATCAGCTGGTTGGGTCTTGTCTCTAGTCTCTCTTCAGGGAGTTCTGCTGCAGGTACCACACTGGGCCTGTCAGATAGATGAAGTTTCATTCACACGCTAGGCCTGGGATATGGCCACAAACGCATTTACATCAGACCCCAGGTGGTCCCATTCACATGCGGGCCCTGGGTGCTAGATTGAATGAGTTTCTAGCAGGCTCCGGGCAGTCTTGTTCATATGCCAGGCCTGGGTGCTGGGTCAAATCCCTTCTTTCTTATATCTTTAATGTTTTATTAGTTTTTAGATGTTACAAAACAAAGTATGATAAAATGAGAGTCTTAAACAGCAAAAAGAAAATATTGTCTCACAGTTTTTGATTCTAGAAATACAATATACACATGTCTGCAGGATTGCATTTTTAAAAATATATTTAGTACAGGAACTACAGGATTTCACTACACAAATCAGACTCATGATCCTCTTGTTTTCAGCCTTCTAAGCACTGGGATTTCAGGTATGCACCACTGCAACCAGTCTCAATATCCATCTCAGTGTACCTAGGGGTAGGGTCAGCATGACAAGCCAGAGATGAAGCCCCTAGCCCCTGAGTCTGCCTCAACAGGTGCTTTAATCTGTTGCACTATCTGGCTGGCCCAGGGATGCATTCTTTTTTGAGTCTCTGTCTTCAGTTTATAGGTAGATGTCTTCCTGTGTGCTCACACAGTCTTTGTGTGTCATGTTCTAATCTGACACCAGCTTTTGTAGTAATTCATCATTGCTGTATCCTCTTGCTCCAGGAACTATTTATCTACCTCTCATGCCTCTCTTTTTCCAGTTAGGCTGTCTGAGTCATTTAATCTAATTATCTCTCTAGAGATGATGTCTCCTAATAGTCACTTTCTGAGATACTAAAGGTTAATATAACTTCAGTTTATGAGTGGGCATGGAGGGAATCTGTCCATAATAATGATTAAGCAGCTACAGATGAGATGAAATTTTAAGACACTACTGGAGAGGAACTAGCATTGTACAAAATAACTAAATACATTTCATAAAAATATAGTCAATGAAGCAGAAAATTCCATAAATGAAACAGATAATTAGATACAAAGGAAAAGAAAATTACCAGTTTAGGTTACAAAGTTGAAGAAGTTACAAAGACTATACCACATATATTTGAGGATAAAGGGATAAAAATGAGATACGGAAGATATGAATAATAGAAGAAAATATGATATGCTTCCAGATAGAGTGAATCAAGAGAATAAAAGAGACAATGAAAACACATTGACTCAGAACTTTTAAAATTGGTGAACAATAGAAATATTGAAGGCAAACAAGCCAATAAGAGCAGAGAAAGAAAAATGTATAAACCAAACCTGTAACAGTAATAGTGAACTGAAATGGGAAGAGTGAGAGATTTTAAAAAAACAAGAAGTCTTTAAAATAACCAGAATGGCAAGATAGGTCACCTACCCAAAAAAAAAAAAAAAAAGAAAAAGAAAAAGAAAAAAAGAAAAAGAGAGAAAAAAGAAAAATTAACCCGATATTAAATTTTTATATCCTTCTGGAAAAACAATTTCAGAACAAGATAGACTTCCCAGCCAAAATACCTGTATTAGTGGCTACTAAAGGTGAGAAAAGTATCATGTAAAAGAAAAGCTAGCAAACAATGAAAAAATACATGTACAAAGCTGAAGAATTGTTTTGGCCAAAAATCCTAATAGCAATAGCAAACTTCAGCAATGCAAAATCAGGAAAAATCTAAAATAAAGATATTTCATAAAAACTGAACTAAGCTTGATCTTACCTAAGAGATCTTGAAAACAAAAAATATCAAAAAAAAATTTAGGATTGGCAAGATAGGTCACCATACTAAAGCACCTGCTTAAAGCAAGCTCAGGGCCCGCAGTTGAACCCCTGGCATGGCATGCGGTGTCAACCCTGCTCCCAGGGCAGGCTGAGCCAGCCAGAATCTGTGTGTAGTGCTGTAGGCCTGTAATCTAAGTGCTATGGAGGCTGAGAACAGGAGGATCCACTATGAGTCCGAGCTGTTTAGTGAGATCCTGCAGCAACCGAATACATAAGAAACAAACAAAGAAAAAGAAATTATACACATTTAGAAGAACAAGATGAGAGATATTCTATCCTGGTTTTTATGTTGCACTTGTACTGTCTTTGAGGTAATTGCTCAAAATATAGATAACAGCATATAGAGTTCGTGAATTTGACAATTTTAAACATTAACTGCCACTTTCAAGAAAACAGGTAGAAATGAGTACAACAATCATCTCAGCTACCCTGAATATATAGTTGCATGATTTCTCCCTCTTGCTTTTTTCCTAACCTTTTCCCCTTTCCTTCATGTTATTTGCTGTTTTTTAATTTTATTTTCTGTGATGATGCTTGTAAGTTCCTTATAGTAAATAGCTTCATCACTAGTATTGAGGCTTCCCTAGGAACTATCTGTTCCTCAGACATGTCTGCTAGGAATAAGTGGTTCTTGATCTTTGTGTCTGTTCCAAGGTCCTACCTTCCTTATTAGAGATGAGTTGTTATTTATTTGACTCAGTACCCAGTACTTTGGTACTAGACTACAGTGATGAATATGACCCTCGACAATAAAAGTGTTATTTTAAAAGGAGAAGAGCTGACCACAGCAGTGTGACCTCCCAGTTGTCAGACCTGGCTAAAATATTACAATTAGCAATAACAATAGCATTAAGTATGACTTAGAAACAGACAAGCTCTGTTAACTATTAAGGTAGGATCGCAATGAGATTTTATGGTTACATAAAATATTTCAGGGCTGGGGAGATAGCTCAGCAGACTAAATGCCTGCCTGACAAGCACAAGGACTATGGTTTGGTCCCTAGTACTGCATGCCATGCCAACTGGGAACACCAGCGCCCTCTGCCAGCCCCAAAACCAGTGTGGTAGGATCACACTATAATCCTAGCACTGGGGTGGCTGAGACAGGAGAATTGTTATGAGTCTAAGCTGTGTAGTGAGACCCTGTACCAAAGAAAGAAAGAAAGAAAGAAAGAAAGAAAGAAAGAAAGAAAGAAAGAAAGAAAGAAAGAAAGAAAGAAAGAGAAAAGACAATTTTAAAAATAAATTAATTTTTTTTTTAATTCTGACACATTTCAGGAATTTACAGGCAAAGTTGCCATTACTAGAATGATTTTACCCTAAGTATATGTGGATGAGGGGAATTAAGAAGGTTAGAGAAAAAAATAGATAAATGAATAGAAATACAGTAGAAACAAGGCTACAGGACAAAAGATGATCATCGAAGTTTCAGGAAAATACAGAAGAGGACAAAAGAAAAAGAATGAAGAGAGAAAGAAAAAAAAAACACTATTTAAGTGAACCAGAAAGGCTAGAGGCAACATTCACCGGTGCCAGTCTTCAGCCAGCAAGGTTCTGTGTGTCCTCCGGTTGCCTGCCCACATTTCCTCATCCTATGTGCCTCTGTCTCACTCTTCCAGGTGCTGCAGTTCTCTCAGAGATTGCCTGGGGCTGCTCCTACCCCTGTGTACAGTCCGATCCTCCCAATCCTTGCATTGCCTGCTCTGCTCACCTACCTATCCTTTCATGCTTCTTGCAGGGTGGTGAGGGGGGAGCGGTTTGGATAGTAGTGGTGGTGCTGTCACTGTCACAGAGACAGCCCAAGGCTCCCATCCCCCTTCCATCTCCTCTTCGGCTGGAGCATGCTGACTGCTCACTCACTGCTCCACAGCAGTTCAAGCCTGCTTAAACCTGATGTGCCCACCTGCCTCACTAGAGGCCTGCAGCAGTCACTGTGTTCCACTAATTTCATTGCACCCACTGAAGTCCCTAGCCTTGTTCTAGCTAGGGGTCCTATTTAGCTGCTATCATGCACGACAAGAACAAAATACAAAACAAAACCAAAAATACCAGCACGGGATCAGGCAGGGAGTGGCTTCCTGGTCTCTCACCCAGTGTGTGCTGTGTAGCAAGACTTGCTACCAGGCTACAGCAGCCTCTGTGTGGAGGACAGCAAGAAGGGCAAGGAACCATATATCACAAATCTATCCTGTGTGACTGACTTAGCCACACTATCACAGCCTGTAAGGTTTTTGGAAACTTCCCACAATTGTGGTTCCTGCTCCACACACAGGCAGCAGTTCCACTGGTAGACTTGTGGATTGGCTCAACATCTTATAAAGTCCTACGTTTATGTTTTGTTTGATCTACAAGTATTGTATCTCAAGTTGGCTTTGACACCAGATGTCTGTCTCTTCCTTTCTTTTAGTTACCTGTGTTTTTAGTTGATTTTTCTCTGAGCAGCTCCATGTGGCTCCTGCTCTGCTCAGCCATGTTGAATCATGTCAGTATAGAAATTGTATTTATTTTATAGCTTATGTGTATTTTTATTACTCAGATCAGCAGTATACTAGTATGGACTTATTTTTCTTTCTTGTTCTGTTCCAAGAGTGGTTAAAATCATGAGCTATGTAGCTGAGCTTTCTTGTCAGCTGCTACTTTACATGTTTCAAGGCTCTGTCACTAGGCTAAGAGGGACAACCGTCATAGCTTTAGCTTCATGCATCAGAAATGATTTAATTATCAATCATGCCTATCTTTGCCCTTTGTGTTGCTTTGTCTTGAAGCCCATCCCTTTGGATATTAATATTTCTACTCTACTGTAGTGATATGAGCCAGAAGCCTACTGCCCCTAGAGGGCAAGGAACAAAGAATAGAGGCTAAGAAAATGTGTTGCCCATGTACTTCCCTGTCATCATGGCAAGCTGGGATACAAGGAACAACATATTCCTGGAGGCAACCTGTCTGGTCTTTGCTCCTTCTCCTGGAACACTAGCAACTAGTGATGTGTAAACTTGGTGAATGCAGGAAGGCAATGAAAATAAGAGTAAGAGTATGTTTTCACCAAATGAGTTATGCACATTTCTTATCCTGTTTTTAACTCTCAATATATCTGAGAAGTTTTAGAGACTGGAGGCTCAGAGTGGGGCTAAACTCGTGGGTCCTCTGCAGCTATGTTAATCCAGTCTTCTCGTTGTTTCTTTCAACTCCAACTGATAGTATACAACACTCTAGTTCTAGAAGTTCAGTATATTTTGCTGGTCTCTCTCAGTGAGCTCATTTGTTAGTAAAAAAAAAAAAATAACACTATTGGTTTTTATGTATTGATTTTGTATACTACTATCCTGATGAATTTATTGGTTTTAAGTCTTTGAAGGATTTTGTTGTTTTTATGTAAAAGATCATCCTACCTATAAAGATAGTCTGACTTTTTTCTTTCCTATATGTATCCAATTTATTTCTTTTTCTTACCTGATTGCTCCAGCTAGAAATTTGAGTACTCCTTTGAACAGGATTGATGAGAGGGGCCATACTTGTCTGTTTCTGATTTGAGAGGAAATATTTTTAGCTTTTCTCCGTTTTAGTAGGATGCTAGTAGTCAGTTTCTCATAAATGACCTTTATGATTTTGACAGAATATTCTTCTATATTTTAACCAGGGTTTTCATTATGAGTGGATGTGTGATTTTGTCAAAGGCTTCTTTGCTATGTATTGAGATGTTCATGTGATTTTTATCTTAGTGTTCATGTGATATCATATTATTGATTTCTTTACATTTAAAAAAAAATCCTGGTATCACTGGAATGAAGCCAACTTAGTCATGATCTATAGTTTTGTTTTGTTTTGTTTTTAACAGTTTTTGCATTGTTTGCAAGTATCTTTTTTGAGGATCTCTTGCATTTATATTTATTAAAAGCATTGGGGCCAACAAGATGGTTCAACAGTCTAAAGTATCTGCTTAAGAAATCTTAGGCAACCACAGCGACTGTGGTTCAATCCCCGGTGCCACATGCTGCACCGGCCCCACCCCCAGGGCAGGCTGGGCAGGCAATAATACAAAAAATAAAATAAAATAAAATAAAAAATAAAGGCATTGGCCTATTGTTTTCTTTTGTGTTTGTGTTGGTATCGGGATAACACTGCTTTCTAAGGATGAGTGTGGTAGTTACCCTTCCCTTTTAATTTCATGAACAAGTTTAAGGAGCACTTGCAGCAGTTCTTCCATAAAGTTAGAGTACAGTTCTGTGGTGAATCTATCACGTTCTGAGATTTTCCTAGTTGATAGGGTTTTATTAGTGTCACTATTTCATTGCCTATTACTGGTCTATGTTCAGTTTTTATGCCTTCTTGGTTCAATTTAATAGTTCTTACGTTTAGGAAATTCTCCATTCTTTTAGGTTCTCCAATTTACTTAAGCAGTTTTCAAAATAGTTTCTTATAATCCTCTGGATTTCAGCAGCACCTGTTTTCATTATATTTTTTTCCTTTCTAATTGTATTGATACTGATTTTCACTTTCCGAAAAAACTGGTACATTTGGTTAATGTGTATCAATTTTGTTTACCCTTTCAAAGATCCAACTCTGACTCACTGATCCTACCTATAGTTTTTAGTCTCCATTTCATGAATTTCTGTTCCAGAATTTATCATTTCTTTCCTTCTATTACTTTAGAATTTGTATTGCTCTGGTTTTCTAGAGTTTGAGATGGGTATCTAGATTATTTATTAGGGATCATACTAATATTTTCTTCTTCCATAAAAAAGAAACAAATTCACATCTTTTTGAACCTAAGCAAATTGTCCAACTTCTAAATTTGATTCAGCAATCAAAGTTAAAATAATTTCTATTGGTACATTTTGGTATACATAATGATCACATTTTGTTCTTTACTCTTTTAACGTCTTGAAATTATCTGTGAATTGTTTCAATGGGAAAGATTTTGCTAGCATCCCATCTGGTGTACATTCTTCTTTTACTAATTAGTTCTTCATCTTTGCCAATAGGTTTGCCTTCAGGAAACTTCTCTGCCAGTAAACCGACAACTGCCTCTTACATGTTCACAGCATCAACATTCCCAGTCAAAAGTAGGGTCTTGTCTTGTTGTGGATTATGGACACTGGATGTTAGCTTCACAGTATCACCTTCATCTGAGCTTGCAGTTTCAAACAACTTAACAATTTCTAGCAACCTCTGAAAGCGTCAAACCAGCCTTTACTGGCAGCGAAATGTTCATTTTTAGTTTTCTTGTAATTGCTATTTTCATCCAATGCAGCAACAGCCACCCAGTGCTTCAGCCTGACTGCCACCCAAAGAGTCAGGTTTGTTTTTGATTGGTTTTCCAAGTACAAATAAACACTTGACCTCAATCGTAAGTGGCTATCAGTTTCTGGTGCATCTGAAAATGGTTGGTGTTGATACATCTTTTTTGTATTCCTCATTCTTTTTTGAAAATAGCTCATGATATGGGCTTGATCTCTTAATAGTCCAATTGTTTAAGTATAGGATGACCAAAAATTCCATTTTAAGTTAATTTTAATAACAGGAACTATAAGAACAATTTAATGAAGTTTATCTCATAAATTCTGGTATCAAGACAACAGATCCTAGTCTGTTTCTGCATTCCTTGGCATGGTCTTTCTCTGAACATGATTTACTATTGCTCTGACCTTTCCTTTTTTCCTGTGAATGGTATAATTTCTTTTTTTTTAATGGTATAATTTCAATAGTACATCTACTGAGCACAATAGTAAGTGGATGATGGACTCTAATTTGTATTTTGCTATCCCATAGTTTTCAATTATTTAGTCTGTTAAACCTAATTAAATTGTAGGTGACTTTGTGAACCCTCTTGTTTTGAATAATGAATTCTATATAGTTTGGTCCACAATGGGTATAGATATTTTATAATTTTCCTTGTTGTTTCATTATAGGATAACTTGTTAGATGTTATCATCTCTATCAGTATGACACATAGTTATAGTCACTGACCACAATTAGAATTTTTAAAATTTTGTTTCTTCTTTCAAGTCGTATCATTTTTATACCATGAATAGCTGACAATAAGGAAATGTCTTCTGATTTCACAACACACACTTTTTCTAATAGGTTAACATTTTTGCATGTCTCTCTTTTTTCTTTTGCAAATCTTTTTGTACTTTCTTCCTTTTCAGCCTCAGTGTTTCATATGGTCTGTCTATTTTTTTTTAATGGAACAAGGGATCAAACTCAGGACCTTGCACTTGCCAGGCAAGCACTTGTTGTGCCCCTGAGCTATCTCCCTGACCCCATATTATAAGAGCATCGGAATTCTGGGGAAGTATAAAAACTAATCAAAAGTCAATGTCCCACGTTCAAAAATAGTTTCACAATTGATGCATACTTGGTGAATGATCTTTACAGTTATTATTAAATGCTATGCCATTTGCATGTTAATTATTAAAGACCCAATATACCTGGATTTGGACTCAAATACTAGTAATGTTTGATATGAAATGTAGCTCTTTTTAGGGCTATAAGCTGAATCCACACCAATCAATCCTTATGCAGCATTAAACTTTCATCAATTGTGATGTCTTTTATAAACATAAGTACAGCAGAAAAATTTTTGAAGTATTCAACAATTAGCTATAACTTACTTAGTTTAGATTCACGTGAGGACTAGTGTCAAAATTAATTATCTATAAAGTGAATATAATGTTTTAATAAACCAAAACATTTATGACATTACTTTGCTAAAAAAAAAAAAAAAAAAAAACTATTATTTCAGTGCAGCCTTTTTAGACCAGTATCATTTATACTGACCTACACATAATTTTTTGAAGAATATGGAAAGCAAACAAAACTTTCAGAAGGCTTTGATTAATTTGCATATATTAGCTTCCACTGTAACCAACTCCATTATTTTAAAATTGCAGAAATATTCAAAGTGACGCACAGTATCACATTCTGTATCCTTTCTAAATGGAAAATTCACGCAAGATGTATTGATGAATAGAAACCTAGAAAGAACTGACACTGGATTTCCCAGATTAACCTCAACAAATTATCTGAATGGTGAAATAGTCACCCTCAGAATAAAATCCATTGTCTGATAATTCTGAAAAATCATCTGCAAGTTCACTACCACTCCCTGAGTTATTAATCGGTAATTCTTCATCAATACTTCCTCTGATTCAAACATTTTAGGTAGCAAGATAAACTTAATGAAGCTTTGCCCAAGGAATGTTGTTTCAAAACTCTGAATGGCTCAGTGGGATGGAACAATATTTAGAGATAACTGAATGAAGAGAATGTCAAAGTAGGATTTACAGATGGTCCTCAGATGCTCTTGAGAATTTGGATTTCCCTTCATGTATCTAGGGCTGGGGAGATAGCTCAGTAGAGTAAGTGCTTGCCTGGCAAGCACAAGGACCTGAGTTCAATCCCTGGTATCGAAAAAAAAAAAAATGTAATTCCTCACCTGGTCCCCCTCAGGTCCCCCTCTGTGGCAGGACTCACTACATGAAGAACTGACACAGCCTGCAGCTAGCTCCTCTGGATGACAGACCTCGCCAGCCACCAGCAGCAGCTCTTCTGTCGCTCCCAAGCAGAGAGGCTGCAGTTCACCTCAGCTGCAGGATCGCTGCCAGAGGCCCAGTCACATCCCCCAGATTTGCCTCACTTCTAAGTCTGCTGCTTTTCTCTGGATTCTGAAGCTCAGCCTTACCAAAACCCATATAGCATAGATTGAGCCAAACCGGACCAGAACACCTAGGGAAAAAAGAAAAAAGGAGCCCAGCCTCACAAAACCAGCCACACTGCAGGCAAACTGAGGAGATACTCAAGGGTCATACTAATCTTTTCATGTGTGTATTCACTGTTATATACTTCCCTCTTTATATTACTTTTGTGGGGGCCCATAGGTTTTGGTTTATTGTGCTTCTGTTGCCATTTGATTCTGAGAACTTTTAAGTTTTTATCCTTATTACTTTTGTGAATCATTGGTTCTTCATTAATGTATCTCATTTAATCTCCATGTATTTGTGCAGCTTCTGTGCACTATGCAGATTATATGCAGATTAGTCTTATGCAGATTAGTATGTATATTATTTCAACTTTATGTCACTTAAGCATGTTTTCTGGCCTCTAGTCTAGTCTTTTTTCAGAAAAGTCCTGCATTTTCTGAGAGATGTATAGGCTATTGTTGCATAAAACACTTTGTAGAAATCTATGGAGTTTCTTTGTTTATTGATGTGGTTCAACTTACTTTTCTTTGTTGTCATTTTTGGGGTTTAGTTGACTGTCTGTTTGCGAGAGTGATATACTGAAGTCTTCTGCCATTATTGTATTGGTGTCAGTATGTCCCTTTATATCCAGTAGCTTTGCTACATAAATCATGCATATAGTGATACCCAGGTTCACCAGCTTAATCCATTCCCTGATCCTGGAACAGATATTTATATTCATGTTCATGCAGGCAAAATGGCCTTAGTAATGTTCATCACCCAATTCGGAGGTCACAAACAAAAGCAAAATTTTGCCAGATGCTTCTGTTTGTGAAGCAACTTACTTACAAACAAAAGCGTTTATGAGCCACTATGCTGCATACTATATATAGTGACAACTTTTACCTCTTCTGATCAGTTTTAGTTTGAAATATGCTGTCTGAGAAGAAGACAACTATTCCTGTTCATTTCTGGGGCTTGAGTGCACAGAATATCATTTTCTATCTCTTTCCTTTTAGTCTGTGCGCTTTCCTTGGGGTGAGAATATTTCTCCTGATGCACGCACAAGTTGCACTTTGTTTTTGATTGGGGAGTTAAGATCGTTGACATTGAGAGTCATTGTAAGATATTTACTCAGCTGTGCCCCATTACTTTTTCAGTGATAATTCCTTTACTTTTCCTTAACTACTGTTCCTATTAAATATATAATTCCTTTAGGCTCTTTGGTGTTGGTGCCCTTGCATGCTAGATTCCCTTGGGTATTTTCAACGAAGGTATGTGATTCTGTATTCTTCAGGTCTTGTCGTAGAAGATATTTATTTCCCTGTCAATTTCAATAAATATGGAAGTCTGGGTTACCAAACATTTTTTTTAGAGGTTGAAAAGTTCACTCTGAGGTTTCCTGGCTTTTAAGATCTGTGGTAAGAAATCCTTTGTTATACCGATAGGTTTGCCTTTATCAGTTGTCTGCTTTTTCTCTAATAACTATTAGTATTTCCTCTTTTGTTAAATTTCTGAAATTTTGATTACAATACTGTAGAGAGCTTCTTTTCTAGTAGTGGTTACTTAGGATTTTAAGGCTAATTGTTACATTGTTAAATGAAATGCAGCACAGCTCTTTCATCTTTCTCAGTAGGACGTAGCAGGATTACACAAATGTTAGGGAAGAGATAATGACTAATGAGGCTCAGGGCTCTTTGGCATAAAAGGGACCAGGACATATGTGAAATTAGCTCAGTATGGACTGAAGAATACAGGTTGTCTTGTAGATACTCCACAGGATCCATTAACATCTCATCTTTCCCAAAAGGCCATGCTGTTGCAAAAGACTTAAGAAAAATATAAAAGGAATTCTCAGAACAGTGGAAAACACAGGGAGGCTCTTGTTGGAAGAGCACATGAAAAGACTTTTTTATAAAGGCAAAATAACAATATTTTCAACCCACTGAATACTCAATGAACTATGTTGTGAGGGCTGTTGTCAGGAACCAAAACAAAGAGCAAAAGAGGAGAGTGAGAAGCTGAGTAATTAGAGCACTCTCTCCTGTGAACCTGAAAAGGAATACATCTGTCTCACAGCTGATGAAAAACACTTTTTGTGCATACATCACTCTCATAATTTACTTTTGTCTAAGAATAAAGTTAAATGGCTGCGCCTGAGTCAGCATTCCTGGGGGTAAACCTTAAGAATTTGCTCCATAAATAAGCTTCCTTGAGGATGAAGGTATGTGGCCAAGTTTTGGAACCACTAATTTGTAATCTTTTGTATCCCTGATCTGGCCCATAGGCTTACATAATTGAAAGTCACTAAACCATGGACATTCCTGGCTCTTTCACACATGTGAAGAAAAGTTCGTTCAGGGGCTATGAGTTCATTTGGACCTGCAAACAAGAGCAGTTTTCCTGGATCGACAGTGAGTAAGATCTATGGTATTCAGTCCCAGCTTAGCAATGAAAGACTCAGATTGCTCTTCCCATCGGACAAAAGCGCTGCTAAGACCTTTCCACCACAGAGCACAGGGTTTGATTGTTAATCAGAAGCTACATTAAGGTGCTGCATCTGTTGATGGCTTCCTGGAAAACTGAAAAGAACATTGAATTTTTTAAAATGACTCTAATAATGGAACAGCTGATTCGTCAAGTTAGAAACACAGTATTTAATGTTGCAAGCGTTCCTTCTGGTATTATGAATATTTCCACTGTGTTCGAAAGGTGAGCATTTTACTCCACACATTCTATTAGTAAAGCATTCTCTGTGTGATGAAATAATTTTTCCTCCCCAAACCAAACTGTAATCACCTTTCCTCCCCTACGTTAAATTGTATTTCTTTTCTCTCTAGATTTCAAAGGAGTTAGAAATTGCTTTTTTATTTTTTAAAACATCAAGCTGAGATGGACAGTTTCTCTGTCCCAAATATTGTACTACATACTGCATGCTGCTTTGACATATTGTGAGGAATCCAGTCTTAGAAAAGCAAGGTATGGCAAAAGCTATGTCTTATTTTTGCAGTTGAGAAAAGGAAGGCTCAATGAGGTTTCAGGCACCAGCCAAACTGATTTCAGCAAGAGTTTCCAGGCCAGTCCTATAATGTTAGAACTCCAACTCTTTCCACAAATGAATGGTTTTCAAATAATGTTCTTTTTTTATATTTTTTTTTAGGGAAGGATCTACAGGGTGTTCAGGGTCCCACTGCTAGATCAGAATCATAGTGATGCGCCTGTTGACAGCCTCCCAAGAGCTGGGATTACAGGCACACACCACACCCAATGTCAGTTGCCATCTCAGCATTGCCTGGGTGTAAGGCCAGCACTCAAATAATATTCTGTGGCACCTTAACGTTGCAAGGATGCATTTGGGGGAACTTGCAAAGGTTCCCATGCTTAACTGTTATAAACCATAGCTTACCACATGAAGATCACCTTCCCGTGGCTTGTGCAGCTAGGAGCACAAATCTGTACACATTACTATCAACTCTGTGCAAACATTTAAGCATTATAAATGCACTAATGATTAGAAATACTTTTATGGTACTGCTCTTCTGTTATAGTCAAAACTCTAAAGTTTTCATAAATTCTGCAAATAAGACATGTGTGCCAGATTCAACTAAATGCCAAACAAAACCCGGAACACCTGCTGGATGTGTTACCCTTTCATAATATACAGTGCATCTTGAAATTATAATTGAATATAAAGCAAGATTTATGTTAATCATAGGATATTGCAAAAATAGAGATGATGGGTTTTACTAAAAAGAACTAATTTCATTGTTAAATATTAGTGTGATTATTTCTGAGAATTTTAATTCACTTAATATCCCTTTTAATCATCATGAGATCATACATTGTAAAGACTGTATAACTGTTTTCTATGTGATTTATAACTTTTTGTTCAATGAAAACAAAGAAGAAAGCAGTAAAATGGTGCTGCTGATACTAGGTTACAGCTGTCATCCACAGCTCAGAAATTCAATTTCTGTGATCATAAAAAAACTTACCTATTGTTAATAAATGCTATCAGTTTCATGTTCTAAAAAGACATTCATTGTACACTGGGTACACAAATGGCAAAAATAAATAAAAAGACATTCAGTAGAAATAGAATTTTTTTCTGTTACATATTGAGTAGAATTTCAATTAAAATTTTCTCTGAATAAAAGGATTCTACTACTTTGACACTTTTATACCAGCTTACTATCAAGTTCCCAAATTGGCAAATAAAACAGTATTGTATCATGGATGAAAAATGAATATTTACTGAGTCTACTTATAATTTGGAGTTATAACAAACTGAGGTAAAATACATTTTATTTCTTTTCATTATTCTCCAAAGCAGAGTCATAGAGTGTTATTTTATGCTCAAAGGACATTTCAACTATAGCAACCCTCCAAAAAAGAATTGACAAAATTGGATAATTTTGGCTAATATAGCATTATGTACTTCATTGTAATATTTTCCTAGCCAGATACAAGGAAGCTTTTGTAATTGCCTAAAGTGACACACTTGAGAATGAAGAAATTGATCCCATTAATGTTTAGGATATTATGTAGAAATATTTCCTCCCCATAATAAAATAGTATTGGAAATTATATTTTCCATTTGAAACAATACCAAATCAACACCTCTATCTCAGAGCTCAGTTATTCCAGACAAGTTTCTTTGTTCGTCAAATCCACATGATAATTCTTCTGCAAGGAATCTGTCTAAATTATACCAAATCACATTCCTCCTATCCAGAAGCATAACTGGTACAATGTTCCATATTTAATTCTATGCCATGAATTCTTGATCTGTACTGTATCTTGCATATCATTATATAAATAGATTTTTGTGGTGTTTAAAATCAAACAAAACAGCCTTGACAAGCCTCTGCCTCATACCCTAGCTGCCTCTTCACTAATGTTTTCATCCATAGCAAAACTCCTATGAGGACTGTCTGTATGTTTGTTGGCTTTAATTTTCCTCCTACTCTTCTTTCTCTTAAACCCACTCTGTTAAACACTGTAACACTATTACTCTTATCAAACTTACCTTTCACCCTTACATTTCCATATCCAGTGGTCCGTTTCCTCATGTGTCACTGGATTTAGCAGCAGTACCTCTCCTTTGCTTACTTAGTTTCAGGGATATTGTAGTCCCCTGAACTTCCAGTCTTGAGACTTGGTCTCTCCCACTCTGCATTGCTAGTTCATCCTGTCTTCCCGTGCTATGCCACAGGGATTTCCACCTTGTCTCTTTCTATAATCACTCCTTTCAGTCATTATTTGATATATCCTTGTTCCCATCATCATATGCCTTAAATTTCATGTAAACACCATACTTAGGTATCTGATTATCTAAAAGCTCCACCTGTTTGTTCAGCAAATCTCCCCACCTCCACGAATCCACTACCAAATCCCCACCATCTATAATTTTTCCATTTGCATGGATGGTAACTCCATTTTTTCTCAGTTTCTTGTGCTAATAAGCTTAGTGTTACCCGTGTTTCTCTTGTAGTCTGCATGTAATTCTCAAGAAAGTTTTGAGTTTAACATCAAAATACATCGCCAAGTACCAACCCTTCTTACATTTTCTAGTACTATCTCTCACATCCTAATCCTTTCAATTCTTCGCTAAATCATTGACACAGAACTGAAAGTTCCTCCTGCTTCCCCCAATATAACCCTTCTCCCTTGCCCAAGAATAGTTTTGGGTAAAGATCCAGAGCAATGGCATTAAAAGGTGCTTCAATGTTTGGATCTAAGGATTGGGGGTCACCAGACTCACCCTCACCAGACCTGTCTTTCTCTCCAAAGTGAAAAGAGTAAAAAGAGTCAAAGAAGACCAAGGCAAAGTGAAAGTCATTTTATTCCAGGTACTGGAGGAACCAGTGCAAAGCCACCCAGGCAAGGAGAGGGGAAGCTTAGAGCTGAGGCACCTTCCAATCTGGGGCTTGGGAACATTTTATGAAGTAGGGGTCCCATGTCCACCCCCTTGAGGTTCAACACTTACTTGGTTATTGAACTTGTTGTTAGAGGCCAAAATAAATGGGCAGATGGTGGAATTTGCAAGGAAAACTTTTTTTTTTTTTTTTTTTTTGAAACAACCTACTTAAAGAAGCACTTAGGGAGAAAGGTGTAGCTACACAGAAGGAGGTGCCCATCCAAAGCCTACCAGCTCAGTGTAGCTACACAGAGGCAAATGTCAAAACCACATGGTCAGCTCAGCTGCCTACTATTTGCTGAGAGGCAGAGTCTTCTTAAAGCAATGCATTTCCTAATCTAGTCCCAACCTAAAAATTCCACCGTCCCTACAAAGGTAAGTTAGATCATGTTCCTGCTATGTTGCCCAGTCCTTTGTTCATTTTGCTTCAGTCGTTTTGGACCTTTTCCTGCTTCTCGAAACACAGATGTGTTCCTGCTGTCAAGCCTGTGGACTGACTGCACCTTCTTCCCGAAATGTCTTTCAAGTTTTATCCAATGTCGCTTTCTTAGGAAGTGCTTTCCTTAACTACTCTAGTAAAAATTGCAACAAGTAAGGAAACATTTATCAATCTTCATCTAATTTATTTTTTCTTCTTTTCCTAAGTACTTACTATTTTCTAACATAGGCTATAATTTTGGAGTCTTAGATATTACTTATCATGCTTATTAGGTATTCTCTCTATCTCCTTATGGAAAACAACTTTTCTTAATTATTTAAATTATTTATTATTATTATTATTATTTATTTCTTTTTTTTTTTTTTTTTTTTTTTTTTTTTTTTTTTTTTTTTTTTTTTTTTTTTTTTTTTTTTTTTTTTTTCTTGTTTCAGAACCTTTATTTGTTTATTCACTCATTTTTATGGCCGGCTCAGCCCGCCCTGAGGGCAGGGCTGGCGCAGCATGTGGTGCCGGGGATCGAACCGCGGTCCCTGCAGCAGCGCAAGCTTTCCCAAACAGGCGCTTTAGACCACTGAGCCATCCTGCCGGACCCCTATTATTTCTTAATTATTTTTAAAAAAGGTGAACAATTAAACACAGGAGAAAGTAGGGAACCAACAGCAGGAAAATAACATGACAAACATTAGCCTTGTGTATCAGTTCTAACCATCAATGTAGATGAAATCAATTCACCATTTAACACAAACAGATTGCTAGGGTGAACTAAATAACAAAACTCAAAAATGCGTTGTATACAAGAAATACATTTAAATCAAAATGAAATTCATAGCCTAAAAGTCCAAGGATGAGAAACAATAACACATGCTCCATGAATTCAGAAAAAAAAGCAGAAGTAGCCATTCTGTTCACAGACAGTCTGAACATCAAAGAACAAATGAGATATAGTCACTACATACTGGTTAGGGAAGAAATTCGAGAGGAAGATATAACAGTCATAAATATGTATGCACCAAAGAGGGAGCACCCAACTAAATACGACAAATTTTAAAGGGCATTAAAAATCTAATAACTAATTACACAACTTTAGCAGGGGACCTTAACACTACCTTATCTCAAAAAGATAGGTCAAGTAAATAAATAAATAAATAAATAAACAAATAAATACCTAGCCAAAAGGTAGCAGAACTAAACCAAACAAATTTACTTAGTGGACATATATAGAGTATTCTACCAACAACATCTAAATACACATTATTTTCACTTGCACATGGGATGGCCTCTAAAATAGACCACATATTATTCCACAGATCATACTTAAGTAAATACAAGAAAACAGAAATTATCTCATGCACATTATCTGACCACAGTGCAATGAAAGTAGAAACTAATGACAAACGAAACCCTAAAAAACTCATAAACATGGAAATTAAATAGCACCCTACTCAACAAATAGTAGATCACAAATGAAATTAAACAACATCTACAATCTGATGAAAATTCAAGTACAACTTACTAGAATTTATAGGATGCAATGAAAGTAGTTCCCATAGGAAAATTTGTAGCAGTGAAGTCACACAGTAGAAAAACAACAACAGCATATAAATATGCTAATTCTGAACCTCAGGTTTTTTAAAAAAAGAAGAGCAAACCAAGCCCAAAGCTCAAAGATGGGCAGAAATTATAAAGATTAGAGTGAAATTAATGCAATCAAGACAAAAAAAAAAAAGACAATATGAAGAATTAATGAATCTAAAAGCTGGTTCTTTGAAAGATTTAATAAAATTAATAAACCTGTAGATGACTTCATCAAAATGAGAAAAGTAGAGTCAGAGAAATAGCTTTTCAGACTAAGCAGCTACTTTGGCAAGTGCAGGGGCCAGGGTTCAATCTCTGGCACCACATGCTGTGCTGACCCTGCCCCCAGGTGCACTAAGCTGGCAACCAAATGGTATGTGGAGGCTCATACCAGTAATCCCAGCACTGGGGAAGCTGAAAACATGAGGAACACTCTGAATTCGAACTGTATAGTGGTACCCTGCTCAAAGAGAGAGAGAGACAGAAAGACAGACAGAGACAGAGAGACAGAGAAGAAAAATCTCAAAAAGAAGAACATCAACAGCTATTTTGAAACACAGAATCAAAGACACAGAAAACATGGACAGATTCCTAAATAGGTACAAATTGTCAAAACTGAA
The DNA here is from genome assembly GCA_004027025.1 of Myocastor coypus. NCBI lineage: Eukaryota > Metazoa > Chordata > Mammalia > Rodentia > Myocastoridae > Myocastor > Myocastor coypus. The sequence continues at coordinate 56,349 of PVJA010004312.1, forward strand.
TCAAGAAGGTATAAAAACTCTGAATAACCCAATATCAACCAATGAAATTGAAAATATAATAAAGAAAACTTACCAAAAATGAGAAGTCCAAGTCCTGATAGACTCACAGATGAATTCCACAAAAAATGCAGAGCTTTAATCCCAATACTCTTCAAACTCCTTAGTGAAATTTAAAAGGAAGTAATGCTACCAAAATCATTCTTGGAGGCAAGTATTATATTGATATCAAAACTGGAGAAACACTCAACCAAAAAGGTGAATTATAGGCCAATCTCCCTCATGAACATGAATGTAAAAATCCTCAATAAAATACTAGCAAATAGAATACAGCAAATCATCAAGAAGATGATTATAAATGATCAAGTAAGATTCATCCCTGTGGTGCAAGGATGGCTCAATATATGCAAATCTGTAAATGGAACACACCATATCAACAGAGCCAAAATCAAAAACCATGTAATCATATTAATAAATGCAGAAAAGACGTTTGACAAAGTCCAGCACTCATTCAATGATCTACAAAACATTGCAGTAGATCGCCTGGACCTCGATCTGATAAAAGCAGTCTATGAAAAACCAATAGTCAACATCATTCTAAATGGGAAAAAGCCAAAATGTTATACTCTAACATCAGGCATAAGACAAGGATGTCTGCTATTATCACTCCTGTTAAATACAGTTCTGGAACCATTAGCTAAAGCCATTAAACAAGAGAGATATATAAAAGTAATAAGACTAGGTAAGGAAGAAGTTAAAATATCATTATTTTCAGATGACATGATACTCTACTCAGAAGACTCAAGAAAATCTTCACCAAGAATCTCCTAGAATTAATAAACAAATTCAGTAGCATAGCAGGATACAAAATCAACATCCAAGAGTCAACAGCATTCTTTTACATAGATAACAAACCCACTGAGAGCAGTTAGAAAAGCAATGCCCTTCATTATAACATTCAAAAACTTGAAATGATTAGGAATTACTCTAGCAAGGGAAGTAAAAGATCTACACACTGAAAATTACAATACTCTAAAAAAGAGATCAAAGAGGATTTCAGATAATGAAAAGTTGCTCCTTTCGCCTCGATAGGAAGAACCAACATTGGGGAAATGGCTATACTCCCAAAATTGTTACACAGATTTAATGCAATCCCTATCAAAATATCATCAACAAACCTCACAGATCTAGAGAAAACATTCTTAAAATTTACTTGGAACCAGAGAGGACCTAGAATAACAAAGACAATCCTGTCAACAAAGGAAAGAGGAATTACAATCCCTGAATTGGAATTATACTACAAAGCTACTGTGATAAAATCAGCATAGCACTAGGAAAAAAAAAAAAAAAAAAAAAAAAAAAAAAAAAAAAAAAAAAAAAAAAAAAAAAAAAAAAAAAAAAAAAAAAAAAAAAAAAAAAAAAAAAAAAAAAAAAAAAAAAAAAAAAAAAAAAAAAAAAAAAAAAAAAAAAAAAAAAAAAAAAAAAAAAACAGACCTGAGGATCAGTGCAACAGATTAGAAGATGAAGATACAATAACAAAAACACTCTGCAACCTTATATTTGTCAAAGGGACCAAACATGTTCACTGGAAGAAAGTTAGCCTCTTTAAGAAAGGATGCTGGGAAAACTTGTTTTCCACATGCTGAAACTAGACCCAGGTGTGTCACTATGCACTAGACTAAAAAGTGGATTACAGATCTTAATATTAAAACAGAAACACTAAGCCTGTAGACCCTGTACTAACACACACACACACACACACACACACACACACACACAGAGAAACATTACATCTACTAGAATAGAGAGTAGGAGGCAATTTTGAAGACATAGGGGTAGGCAGAGAGTTCATAAACAAAAAACAAACTGAGCAGGAAATACTTCAAAGAATCAAAAACTAGGATCTTATCTTATTCAGAAGTTTCTGCATATCAAAAAAAAAAAAAAAAACACTAACAGCGTGAAAAGACATCCCACAAATTGGGGAAAAAAATCTTAACCAATAATCACTCAGATAAGGGACTTCTACTGAGAATATATAAAGAACTGAAAATAATCAGGCCCCTAAAACACAAAGACCCAATCCATAAGTGGATGTCGGAGATGAATACACACTTCTCAGAACAGGAAATACAACTGGCAAATAAATAGATGAAAATATGTTCCACAACCCTAATCATTCAAGAAATGGAGATGCCATCTCAGCCCAGAAATAATGGCTGTCATAATGAAATCAACTAATAACAAATGGAGAGGCTATATGGAAAAAGAAACCCATTTCCACTGTTGGTGAGAACGTGAACTGGTACAACCGCTATGGAAACCGGTATGGAGATTTCTCAAAAAATCAAGACTGGAAATCCCATTCAACCCAGCTATACTCCTTCTGGGCATTTTCCCAAAAGAAATGAGAACAGCATACCATAGTGATACATGTGCACCCATGTTTATAGCAGCACAATTTTTCAAAGCAATGTCTTGGAAGCAACCAAAATGCTTGAGGAATGGATGAAAAAGATGTAGTATTTTTATACAATGGAGGGGTATTCAGCTATAAAGAAAGACAAACTCGAAGCCTTTATAAATAAGTGGGTGCATCTAGAGATTTTTTCTTGTAGTTGAAATATATGAGACCCACATGTGTAAATATTGTGCTATTTCCCTAGTGTAAGAACCTGAAAGAATAAATGAAACCTGGAAGGTACAATAGATATAGTACAATAGAAAGAAACTTAGCATAAGGATTAAACAATAAATATGAGGGAAATAAGAAAATATAGGAAAAAATAGAGGGAAAAATCATGCAAGCATATATACAGGATGGCTGATATGATCATACTAATAATTTCCATCATTTGTTTTGAAAATAGCAGTTAATGTTTAGCATTTTCACTTTGACTAACTATGCTGATATCTGCAATTTAAGCAACTCCATCAAGGACAGCAATGTGTAATACGAAAACCATGGTTGAATATCTCTCATCTTGGTCTTCTAAATGTTTACCGTTACTAATGTCTTATGTATTGGTATTATACTCTTTTTAAAATAAATTTACAAAATAAAAAGTAAAAAAGATGAGAAAAATAAAAATAATATCAAAATAAGCCAGCAGTCGACTAGAACACACACCAAAAAAATGAAAGGAACTGACCATTTGACATTTGTAGAGGTAACGAATGTTTGTGGTATAAAGTCTTTACCAGAACAAAAACATTTTGCAAAATGACTTACTATAATAGCTATATAATCATATTGTGGCAGCTTTTTACTACTTTCGATATTCTACTTGGGTCTCATTTATTGCGAATAATAACCAAAAAATGAACAATGCCTTGAATCTTTACCAGATTAGAAAAGGTTCGAATGCTTTTGTCTGTGAATCTATGTGGTATAACTGAAAAACTTATTGTGTTTTAAAAATAAAACTATTACTCACCCTTAAAAATACTTCAATTTAAACAGATTAATTCCATCATTTCTGTTGCTTTCTGGGACAGCACTGTTGTCACGGCTTCAATGTCCTCATTGAATTCAAAACATTTACCCTTTATAGTCATTGTCACTCTAGGGAAGAGCCAGAGGTCACACACCATCACCTCTGGGGGAGAGGGACACACCATGATGTTTTCACGAGCCTGCCTTTGCATTGGATGGTACATGCCATAATGTTGTCACGACACTGCCTTCCACTGAATGGCACTCAGTGACAGCAGCCACCACATGTTTTCACACTTGATAAAGATATCCATGAAAGAGAACTTCCAGACCTGCTCCAAAATGCAGCAAAAACAGTGAGATAGAGGAGTCTGAAGAAATGGAGAGCATTTTGAAGAGAATTTATGGCAATAGCTCCTTTACTGTAATAACTTTTTAAAACAAGACTGTATTTCATGAATGTCCCTTGTATAGTGACTGACTAATGTAACAGACAATCAAACTACATCTACCAAATATTCAGGAGGGGGCAAATAATAATTAATAAAAACATAAGTGGAAAGCACATTCAGAACTCCATACTATTTTTAAAAAAACAAGGTGCTGTACCCTTTTCTCTGTCTTATTTTCTTCATCTCATGAGGAAGAAAACTGACCCTCTCTGCTTACACTGGAGGAGCCACATTGACAGGCAGATGACTCAGAGAGCCTACGTCTCACCCCAGTGGTGTCACAGTGCTCCAGGTCCTGGCCCCCAGCTTTTCAGGTTCAGA